>DWPV01004964.1:0-12951 GCA_018251915.1 Urbanus proteus proteus
GATTTATATAAGGAGTCTATGATTCTTATGATTTTAAAATTATTATTTTTAGATGATCGATGTAGCAAACGAGCATGCAGTCCACCTGATGGTAAGTGACAACTGCCGCCCATAGATATCTGTAATCATCCCCAGATAAGATCAAGGTCCTATTTGAAGTTGACCACAGATGCGTTGCTACCCCGAGGACTGAGCTGGAACGCCTCGGATTAGTCTATCTCCCTAATCACATCCTTCAGACCAGAACACAGCAGTGCAAAAAAAAACAAAAAAACCTTCAAAACCTTTTGTAACCTAAAAAAAAAGTTATGTAATGTTTTGGTACAAACGTAACAAAATTGCTTCAGTTTTGCGTGTTAAGTAGCTTTTCGAGTCCGAGTTCAAAGCATAGATCGTAAAGAAGCATTTAGTATATTTTAGAACTGATTACCGCCGGTTACTATAATTGTCTGTTTTATAAAATTTAAGTTGAAAACCAGCATGACCAATGGATGGTAAGTGGGAAATAATGACCACCTTCTGGGTTTCCTCTTGATTTGACTTCTATGACATTTACGTAAAAAGGCTCTGACGACAGGGAGTCTGATTATATTTAAGGCACCTCACGATCCTTTACTTAAGCTTTTAGGCTAGAATATAGTTAACATTGATATTATAGCAAATATAAATGTCTTCAAGATCGAGCTACGACGAGTTCCACCTTTATAACTCATACATCAAAATGACCTGTACAAACACTATCAAATTGTGATACAGCGGAACAGCGATACGCTGGCCCCGCCTCAGCTGTGAAGCATTTGTCTTCGTTATTTATTATTATTGTTGTATATAAGACGTCAAAGTTTCGCATACAGAGAGCCTCATTTCGTAGCTCTATGGCAACTATTACCTAAACAGTTTTTAAGGTATAAGCAGATAGCGAGGTGAAGGAGGAAATGTTATTTTATAATAAAATTTTTATTTGGTTCAAAAATAATTGTCTTTTTTTAATTACAAGTTTCGTTTAACTTATGTTTTGCATAAAGAAAATTAATATAAGCAAAATAAATAATCGATTAGAGCCAGTAATATCGAATGAGTCTTTAACTAATTGTCGGTAATGTAATTTAGAAAAAAACACATTTGAAATTAATGTAATATTTTCCGTCTATAAAGATAGTTGTGGTTAATTTTAATGTAAACTAGAACAGTCCTATGTATGCTTAGTTGATGACAATGATATCAGTAAAAACATTTTTATATAAATTATTGGTAGAAAATTTTAAATATAATTTCAGAGTATTGTTATCGTTGATCATACATTTTATTATGTGACAGGTACTCAGAAAAAGCGGTTTTTTTCTTAATTGTCAATATTTAGGCCTAGGTATATTACATGGAACATATACGTAGTTGTAAAACCTTTAAAGGCTTAACAGTCGCAGAGCATACTTCCATGACTACTTTATTTTGTGCAAATTAAAAAAGTGTTAAAAATATTGTATAATTTTTTTACCCGCTACAGCTTATAACTTGTACGGAATAATCTAAATGGGACGTGTATATCTCGATTGCTTGTATAGGTGCTGTGCTTGAACTGTAAACTTGCGAGGGATTTTCATATTCGAATATTATGATGTGTGGCGAGAATATGCTTACTGTAAGGTATCTTGTTCTTATTGTAAAATAATTTATGTTCGAGCGTGAAAAGGTGTGAAGGCCGACAGGTGTGGGTAACTTGATATTTAAGATTAATGGAAGAAACAAAAAAAAATATTTTTTTAACAGTTTTGTTCTTATTTTGCTTATCAACTGAAACGTATAAAATAAGCTAGAAAAGAAAGAAATCTGATAAGAGAAAAATAATAAAATAAATATCTGCTAGACGATTTTTTTAAAACATCAAAAACATCAAATGATAGTCAGACGCTAAAATAATACATAGAACACGTGTCCAAAGTATTATTTACGATTCGTTTACAATATAATATTTGTACGCAACAAACATCAGTTCATTAAAAAAACGTATTCACTTAAATTTACAAAAGGGCATTTCAATAGAAATAACTGCAACTTTTTATTCAACTGTTGAAAATCCTTCAGTGGTTTATGAATTAAATAGGATGTTACCGCAAATGAACTCCAAAATTAAACATTAAACCATACTGAGGTTGGATAAACTATAAACTATTTTTATTAGCTTTTACCCGCGGCTTCGCTCGCGCTTATTTGTGCATATACATTTGCTTCCTCCTCCTTGCTTCGTTGTCCTCAATGCTGAGGGCCGTGGTCTCTAATTATTACTTTTCTCTCTATTATATTTCTCCATCTTCCTCTGTTTTCAGCTGTGTGTAGCGCATTATGTAGCGTATACATTCGCTTATAACAGTACTAATATTTTCGTAGTAGTTAAGATTGTACGCTTTGGGTACAGTGCAAATGCAATTAACTCATATCATGGGGCCGTAGGTATAAATTTAGGCAGGCTATTGTTTTAAAAGCTGCCTTGGGAAGAAGTATCTGTTAGGGATAAAAGGTACTGTCCTTTTCGGGATCTTTGGCAATGTGCAAAATTCATAACGATCGGTTGTGTATTTAAAGCGTGAAGGCGGTACAAAGAAATAAATGGACATTCGCATTTATAATAATTAGGATTTTGTAGTGTGGGCAAAGCACTATTCCTCTTCCTGTGGAAATCATGCCAGAGATAAGGGTTAATTTAGGATAACGTGTAGTCTAGACCTGTCTAGTGGTGTGAAAGTCAGCCTCTCGTCTCTCATATGTCTAATCTATGCGTCCTAGGTTCTAAGCTCAACACGCACACTTATTGTTTGAAATTGTGTTTGTTACAATTTTATTTTCATTGCTTTTAACAGCGAAAAAAGGTGGAGATTTTAAGGAAACCTTTATATTTGAAACTAATTTTTTAAAATTATTTTTTTTTTAAGTTTTTAAATTCAGCGCGGTAGATTATTAATTTCTTTTTATCTAAATCGCTTTGTAAGTAAGAGAAAACAATCAGTTAAAATCACTGCTTCGAATGTTGACAAAAATCATATAGTAAGTTCGAGCCGGGGATCGATCCCAGACCTCCCTATGCTTAGAATATCACTTTTTTAATTTAGAATCTCACCAGTCATCCGATCACGGTGAAACAAGTCACTTAATGAAGTAGGTAGAAACAGAAATTGTGGTGACCGCGAGTCGCACAGCCATTATTTTACTCAAAATTCATAAAATAAACTTTTTAATTTTCCGCTCCAAGTCGGCCCCACTAATTAAAAATGATTATCGCGTACCAAAAGACAATTTATTTCGTTTCTTTAATAATAAATTTGTGTTTTAACTGGGACGGATACTCGCTTTGTCTTATTTAAAATAAAAAACAATACCAGCTTGTGAACGGGTTGCACTACTTTCAAAATGAAAAGTACTGTTATAAAAATGTTTATAAAAACTGAATCATATTTTAATAGAGATGCTTTTTAATTAACTTCAAAAGAAAATCGAGGAGGTTCGTTTTAGAAATCTAAAAAGAGCTAGATTTAATTGTATCTATGCGTGAAAAATAATAACATTGTTTAATTACAAAAAAAAATAATTTTATTTTACACACAAATAAGGATCTTGAGGTTCATAACAAAAAAATAAATAAAATTGTATGTAATTGTATGTAAGTATGTACACAAGTTACAAATTGTTTATTATTTTTATTAAAACAAAAAGTAAACCTGCCAAAGTGGCGTAGTCACGCAATTTATGTAAAGACTTGCCACTTTCTGCTACTCTTCAATGACGTAGTGTTTCAGAATCACTCAATCAAAGTTTTGTATAAGACCTCAGATAAATAAAGTTGGTACATCTATCATTCCTAACAAAAAATGATGCCATTTTTAAAATGGTAGGGTTATAAAAGTGATTATGTGAGCGTAAATAAACTAAAGGTACTGATAAGAAACTACGCCAGTTTTGTGTAAGTGTGTGCGTATAAACACATGAAAGTGGTTTGTTGGCTTCACTCAAATATAAGGCGGTGAGAATCTACCATTTTTATTTATCTGAGTATAAGACTTGAAATAGCCTGGTAAGGATCCCTTTTACCAAATACTTTTATATACTACATTAGCAATTAAAAAAGTTTACAAGTATTCTTAGTGTATTATTTTATTAAAATGTTTCAAATTTCCAGAGAGTCATTCAATTAATATTTTTTATGTATGTATGGAGCTACATATACAAATTTAATTTCTAATAAAAATGAACATTATATGGCATGATACAAGATTATATAAATTGACCTCAGAATGTACTTAGCTAGAGCCAGCTTCTTAAAGGCATCAAAAGAAAGCTCTAAGCAAGCTAACAGAAATTTCGAAAGAGCTCGAAATATAAACGAGTAATTTCAGCTCTTTTATCGTTCAGCGTTTTCAAAAGGCTCCTGGCTTTTGAGGCCAGATAAAGGCGTTCCTTGTATACGACAGCCATTAGAAACTGCACTTGCCGTGCTAATTTCCTATAAAAGAAAATTTATGATAACTTGGCTATAATTTTATGGTAGTAGCGAAATTTGGCTTTACGTTTTTGTATATTAAATTCAGAGATATAAAAAAATATATTAAAGTTAAGAAATATATTTTTCTTGACAACAACACTATCTTTACCATAAAAGAAAGAGACAACAGGAAGTGGCACGTGGGCGAATTCAGGCGACGTATGATCAGCTTAGCATACTTCATGTTGGTCCTTACCAATTATTGACACATGTAAATTTTGTTTTGCGGGTTGTAAATTTTTTTGCCTCATTTCTTGTTGATAACAGAGAACCATTAAAAAAATGGAGGTTTCTTAGTGGTAAGAATACGATTAGGTACTGATTTCTATGTATTTGTTTGGCGACAGCGGTCTCCATACTAATCGGCTCCTATGCCACTTCCCCTTCTTTCTCTTTTCTGTGGTCTTAACTGTTATTAAGAAACTTTCAAGCGGACACATAAGTAAAAAAAACTGTGTCTTTATGCGTATATCAGAAGGAATAAGTGTAAGTGGAATCCAATCATTATAAGAATATTTCGTAAATACAGTGAAATAGTTATCAACAACCAAACAAAAATAAAAAAAAGTTTATAAAAACACTTAGTTTTCGAGAAGGTTACTAAATAAATAGAAAGCCGCAAAAAATCCACAGCATTTTTCGGACAAAATGGCCGCAAAATCTAACCCCAATAAAATTTTAAACTATGCGTTTCACAAACTATTTATTCAAGATTTTAGTGACAGATCGGACTCAATTTTATTCAAAAACAAATACACGCGTACAAACAAGTCAAACAGAACTGTTTAAACAAACAAACACTAATAAATCTGAAAAACAGATGTGCGATTCGACAATACTTCTGATTCCAGCTGAAAATCTACGCTAAGACTGAGTAACAAAGTTGAAAGTGAATTGTTTCGATTTGAGGGTAGATTGAAAGGCTGTTTTGTTTGTTTTTTGTTTCTTTCCCCGTCAGTCGGACTAATGAAGACCCTTGTTCAACCAAGGGGTCTTTTTTAGTTTGTTTCGCGAAAACTATGGCCGTTTGATGCTTTAGCGCTTTGCCTTTGACTCTCCGAGCCTGATTTCGGCGTTGATTGCTCCGTCAAACTCAAATTTAAATTTGTGTCCAAAAATTCGTAATAAGGTTCATCAGTAATGTTGACTTTGAATCAGCTCAAGTTGACTTTGTGGATCACAACAATATCTTAAACGTCAAAAGCGACAAGGTACAATGACATGGCTTTTTCAGTAAATTTAAAGGTTATTTTAAAATTTAAAGGTGGTAGAACCCATCGTGGTTCCACTCCAGTAGGACCACCGCCACACGTATTTGTGCCTAATAATAGCAGTGTTCAGCGTTGCTGTGTTCTGGTTTGAAGGTTCTGGTTCAAAAATTCGAAATAACTAAGATTCAAACTTCGGACTCCGAGCAAGAGAATGCAATAATCAGACCACTGTGAGTATTAAAATATTGAATTTCTGTGACGAAATGTATAAAAAGTGTTGCGACGACGTATATGTATTTATATAAACCTTTACAATACAACGTCGCCTTCCCTTAGAGAATACAAAAATGTGGCTTTTAATGCTTGCGTCATACTAACAGTTAATCGCTACTATACTTAAAATAAAAAAAATGATCTTTAATATACAGGGTGTCCCATAAATCATATATAGCCTTGAAACCACGTATAGGTCACGCAAAGGTCTATCAGAATTACTACTTTTATTTAAGTCCAAACTCTAATGGTTTTCGAGATATTTGCATTTTTGTAAAAATGCTCAAAAAGCACACTCCCTGTTTGTCTATTACCCTAACTGCCAGAAATTGTAAGTTTTTTAAGTTTACCTTTTGTATCAAACTCTTGAATTGACATTGAATCATATCATAATTTTTCATAATCGAAAAAAAATATTTAGTGGTGAAGTAATTTTTTTTATTTAAACCAATTCCATCGTGAAAGTTCTGATACTTTTAGGGTAAAAAAAAATGTATGGACACTGAAGTGTTCAAAAAACTTGCTTGTTTTATGAGCTTTCCAAAATAGTATAATTAATTTTGTTACAATTAAAAACATGCGAATAAACCGAAGTTATATTCCGAAGTTTTATTTTACTTTTAGGATAAA
The DNA here is from genome assembly GCA_018251915.1 of Urbanus proteus proteus. Classification (NCBI taxonomy): domain Eukaryota; kingdom Metazoa; phylum Arthropoda; class Insecta; order Lepidoptera; family Hesperiidae; genus Urbanus; species Urbanus proteus. The sequence goes on from DWPV01004964.1 coordinate 6,646, forward strand.
CGTTGCACTAAAAGTAATTTAATAACAATAGCGCAATAATACTTTAAGAATGCTCTTTTTGTTGTCCGTTAGTATTTATATTTTCAGTAGTATGCCCCACAGCCGCAACCTGGTTCATGTGTCACCAAGAAGATCGGGAAGGTACTTGGTCTACCTGGTCTACCTTGTCTACCTAGTCTACCTTGTCTACCTGGTCTTTCTGGTCTACCTAGTCTTCTTGGTCTTCCTGGTCTACCTGGTCTACCTTGTCTACCTGGTCTTCCTGGTCTACCTCGTCTTCCTGGTCTACCTGGTCTTCTTAGTCTTCTTAGTCTTCCTGGTCTACTTGGTCTACCTGGTCTACCTGGTCTTCCTGATCACCTTGTCTACCTGGTCTTTCTGGTCTTCTTGGTCTACCTGGTCTTCCTGGTCTACCTGGTCTTCCTGGTCTCCTTGGTCTTCCTGGTCTACCTTGTCTTCCTGGTCTACCTGGTCTACCTTGTCTACCTGGTCTACCTGGTCTTCCTGGTCTACCTGGTCTTCTTAGTCTTCTTAGTCTTCCTGGTCTACTTGGTCTACCTGGTCTACCTGATCTTCCTGGTCTTCCTGGTCTACCTGGTCTACCTAGTCTACTTAGTCTCCTTGATCTTCCTGGTCTACCTGGTCACCTGGTCTGCCTGGTCTATCTGGTCCTCCTGGTCTACCTGGTCACTTGGTCCAGTCCAGGTAAACCAAGTAGACCAGGAAGACCAGGTAGACCAGGTAGACCATGAATACCAAGTCGATCAAGTAGACCAAGAAGACCAGATATACCAGGCAGAGCAGGTAGAGCAGAAAGAGTAGGTAAGTCTTACAATTTGTGGCAGTTATAAATCATAGAGTAATAGAGGGTGTGCTTTTTGAGCAGTTTTACAAAAATGCAAATATCTCTAAAACCATTAGAGATTGGACTTAAACAAAAGTGAATATTCTGGTAGGCCTTTGTGTGACCTATACAAAGTTTTAAGGTTATCCACGATTTACGGGACACCCTGAATATTTTTGTGTACCTACATATAGTAAGATAAGAACCTACCCATACCTATAGTGGGAGTACCCTTATAGAAAATATACCAACCTCGTTATAGATGTAACGTAAATAATAATGGAACGAAAAGGAACGAATAGCTAACGAAATGTAACCTAATAACAAATAGGGTCTGGCGTTCGTCGCGTTGTCATAACAACTCAATGATGACTGACAAAATTACGTTAGGCAGACAGACACAATACATTAGTTCACATTTATTCTACTAATGTTGTGGACAAATATTTCAGAAATAAAATTCATGCTTGATTTACAAACCATTGGGTAGTTATCTGCTTCTTAATTACTTACCAATTTTAGGACCGTAATTATAGGAGATATAGGTACCTACCTAAGCAGTAAAAGTTAAATAAAATGCATAATCATTTGTTTAACCTACCTACTAGCCCTATTAACAACCTACCTAGGGTAAACGTAAGAAGGTAATCTTACCTTTAGGTAGAATCGAAATGTTTTACTCTTCGACCTCAGAGGTACATCTGTGAGCAACCTTAGCAAATCGTAAGACACTTAATCTTTTCTAGGGTAGATCAGATGAACTCGTCTGCTATTTATATATATATAAAAACCTAACTTATGTATAAATAAACACCGTACGCAAAGTAGGCAATCAAAACATTTATTTCCCAAACAATAGCCAAGTTAGATCAATGTATCGGTGGTGTTCATTAACAGTGGGAGATGTGCAAACAGGCGCAGCGTGCGTCACGTTACGAGACAATGCTCTGACAATTGCGACAATTGACACAGTTGCGCTGTTGCGTCGGCCCGTGTGTGCTCAGCCGATGTTTGTACCATATACAATATGTACATATGCGAATAACTACGAATTAAGGGTATTTACACACTTGGTCAAGTGATACTTGGTTGAAACTCCGCCTCACAATTGAAGGTCCTAGGTTCGAGCATGCATGTCTGATTTTTGAAAGTTGTGTGCTTGTTGGAACGTTGCGTAAAAAGTGAACGCTTTATATAAAATACCTACTCAATAAGTATCAATTATTTATCAATCAATATCAATTTCCAAGTAGGTGTAGTAGCAATAGGAAAAAGAACCTGTTAGGTAGATAGATAACGAATATTTTGATCTATAAAAAATTGATAAAAACACCTAGATTAAATTGATTAGGTTCCGGATCTAGTCAGCTGTTAGATACCTATATAATACCTTTATAGGTGCTTGCTTATAAATTATTGTAGGTAGGTACGTCTAACTTTAAGGCAAACCAGCTGTTTGATGAAATCACCGTCACAAAATAGTATTTTCAATCTCATAGCAAAACGACACCAATACGTCAGTGGGTTTATTTCTCACGAATACTAATACTATTATTAAGTACGTATCTAACACGTGGATGTCGTGGATGTTGTTAATTTATCGTGCAGTTTGCATTTTTACCTTACATAACAACAGTTTCTAATCGAATAACTCAAACACATTAACTTCAACAACATATTGGTCTAACAACGCATGTTCTACAATAACCGGATCACAATTGTCGTCTAATTTTCACTGAACGTGAATAATCATAATAGGCGGCTACAGGCTACAGCAAAGTGTAACAATTGACATTGAATAGTAGCTATTGAATGAGCCTGAATGAGCCAGTGCCGACAATAGGAGAGACGCGGCCGCTCAGCGATATGAAATTTAATTAACTGGGGTCGGCACATATTAAGTGGGTGACTTCAATGCAATTCTTAATACGCTATGGCATTGCTTTGCACGTGTTTGTTCTAAAGTGTTAGGGGGTTTAGTCTTAAGCCAACTGTAACATTTGGTGGAGGATGTATGTGGTAAACACATATGAGGGTCTTTTAGAAGTTAATATAGGTTGGTTGGCATCTGAATAAATGATAGGTATAACGGTTAACCTACTTAGGATTTGACTAGGAGGAAGCACCGTCACAACTGTTTCTATCGTAAAACAGTTCTTTTGTATTTTGATAGTAGGGTGGATGACAGTTGCCTTTGACTGGACATGGTCTGTCTCTGTATGCATCGTAGGTCTCAATAGTTGCTTATCTTTTATTGACTTCAGGTATTTTAGAACCCTGAATAGAAAATAGAAATAACTAAACAAGGATATCCTGGAGAAGTGTTAAATTAACCACGACGCACAAGGAATATTACCTAATGGTTTTTTTAAATCTGATTTATCGTATCAAAGGTAACAGCGCTTTATGTGGGAGGGTACTCTAAACTAGGTACGTCTTTAATCAGTGCCTACTTAAGTCAAGCCAGTGAATACAAGCCCATTTCATGAATTTCTCTATTGGTGTCTAATTTTCAGAGCTTGAATAAACATAATGGCTACGTTGAAGAGTAACAATTGGCATTGAATAGTCCCGAATGAACCAGTGTCGACAATAGGCGAGACGCGGCCGGTGTGATATGAAATTTCATTAAGTAGGGTCGCCACAGTATCCACGCAACAGTATTTTAAGATACGTAGGAAATAGAAAATCAGACCCTAAATAACAAACAAAATTATAATAAAATAACGACAAATAAATCTTATATTCGCTGTTAATGAGTCAAGGGCAAAATGAATAAACCTGAGAAATTGCACGAAGATTTAACAAAAAGTTATCTAAATGCAGGTATTTTTTATCTAAATCTGTATTTTCTGAGTCTGCCTTACAAGTTGATTTTTTCTGTCGTGGTTAGCTAAGTTATTAATGGCAACTGGCCTATCTCCTATCGTAGATAGGTATTTGTACTTTTGCTTTCATATTGCGATGGCTATCATCTTACGATAGATTGCAACGTCATATAATCCTTTATTAGATCTTATATCGACACAACAATCATAAATAACTTAAAATTTGTCACGATTAATAAATTGCTCTACTGATTTAATTTCAACTGTGGCGCAGCACTTCACAAGACGGCGGGCAAACAGCGCGCGTGAACCCACGAATAATTCACACGCGAGCCCTACAAATAACGCTCCCCGACCCTCGGCCCCCGAGCCTTCGCCCCTCGCCCCTCCGGCCGCAAACTGAGTTATTTATCGCCCCCCGCCCCTACCGGGGACAGGAAATACCCGCACGTATTTTTACTGCCGGCTGAACATCGCGCGTGAAACCCAGCGACATCTCTTGGGGGGCGCGGACACTGTGAACTAGCGTAGCGGAATTAGCGAGCGACTCCACTCGAATGTAGATCAGCTGAGCGCTGTGAGTGTTCGCTTCACATTTAAATTATAAAGTGCTCAAACGCTCATCGCATAACTCACACCCAATGCGAACTAGATCGTATCTACTTAGCCAAATAGGGCCGTCTAGCTACTAATATCGATATAAACGAACGTAACTTGATACGCCAAATGATAAGTGTTTTAGTAACCAACACCATAGACACTCTATTTTTTTACTATCTTATCGCACTATCGAAATTATACAAAAAGGAAGTTTACTTTTTTATACATGAACAACATTAATCATAGATAGTAGAGATACTTTATCAATTGGTATTTTGGTATAGATATAACATGATATCATAATCCTCTTTTGCAGATTTTCCAATAGTTTCTATAAGTAGGAATTTTGATGTAGGTATGGTGAGCAATTTATTACTTGCTACGTGGCATTAGGCAACTAGGAGTTGGTAGGAAGGTATTTATTATTTTCTCTACTAATGCATAGATATCTCTTCTTAAGACGCAGTCGGGTAAGAATTAGGTAGGAAAAAATATATATTTCCTACCTAGGTATTTAGTTCTCGGATAGTTTTTTCAAATTAAAACAGCTCAATGTGACTTAAAAAATTAGACAATTACAAGACCTTTGACTAAGCTTGGGTAAAGTCACGCTGCACAGCTAGTAGAAAATAAATACCTATGTCTACCTACCTCCCTTTTCCATTCCGTCGTCAGGTAGGTAAAAAAGGTATATAATTTGTGTAATAAAATTTTATTTAATACATAGGTAGGTATTTAAGTAGGTATGTGTCACAAAATTAGGTACAGTAGGAGAAGTTACCCAAAAAGACAAAAACCTATCTATTTAATGAAATAACCATATCTGTTTTAGACTTCTCATAGAGGCCATTTTGTTAATGACCCATAGACAACCATAAAAAATAATGGTTATTAAAAGTAATTGTGTAGGTGTTTCATATTAATATGCGTGCAGGAACGGCTTACATCATGCGTGCGTGAAACACGTAAACGTATGTTAGTAAGTTTTAACAAATCTGGCATACCTATGGAAATTGGTACCTACTCTTAGATTTCTTAGATAATTCTATTTAGGTAAGTATGTTCATAGTGTTAAGATTACAAAGCATTGTAGTAGGTACGTAGGTACTTGATTGGGTAACTTACTGCTAACTTTAGCCTAGCAATCCGTAGCTAGGTATATCAAAATACCTACGTAGGTAGTTCTTCATTAAAAGGTCCAATCCAATACCTTAAAGTTTATTATTTATTTCAACTAGCAACTTATATTAATAACGTGTTGCCTTAAAGCATCTACCTATTAATGCTGCGTTTATTACCTACATTTGGAATAAAATAAATCTATAATATTATATTGGGTCGTACCTACTTGTCACAACTTATAAGTTAAGATTTAAATTAAAAATAACAATTTGATACTCATTATTCGAGATTTGGGTTCTGGTCCTTAAATAAATGAAATAATTACCTTCCTTCTAACAATAATAATAAAATAACCTTAGTATTTACTAACGATATGTTATAAGTTAGGGACACAGAAGTAAAATACTTGAAGGTACCTACTTTACCTATCTAAGGGTATTTACCTTTTTACCAATTTACCTAGGTAGGTACTTATCTACCTAGATTTTATCAAGATAAAATAAGAATCTGGAAGCCGGTAAGTTAGAATAGTTATTACACACTCTTAAATCTAGGACTTAGTGTTTTATTTTACCATAGATAGGTATACCTCCCTACTTACCTATAGAAGTAGGTACTTACACCTGTACTGTAGGTAACTTAGATTAATTAGAATAGAGGTTATAAAAGAATGTTGTGGCTCTCATCTGGACAACAGAATTTTAATATTCGTCGAGTACACGGTGACACATGTTTCAGTTCAGGTCACGCAACAACAAAACAGTTCCATGATATAAACAGGAACGGAGGCAGGTTCGTGGTGTAAAATTAATTATACACGAGTAGGAAACATGACATCTATACAAATAAATAAAATTGAAGTGTCTGTTTGTGATTTCAAAATTATTATTTTTTACTCAATGCATATGAAAG
>DWPV01004965.1:0-12951 GCA_018251915.1 Urbanus proteus proteus
GATGCAATAGGTACTCACTTTCTAGTGACAGAGGTACCAATTCACACAAATTGTCGTGTTAGGGCCGGTATGTGATAAGTTATTGGGTAAAAGTGAAACCACCAAAATCGAGGGTAACTAAACGTTGCTGCTTAAACAGGGGATTGACAGATGCCGTAATTAGTTGAGTTACATAACTTAAAAAACTTAAAACGCTTTCTACACTCATAGCCCCACAGTAGAATATTCCCCTGTGTCGTGGGTGCCATGGACACATATACACGAATACACAAACATCCAGACCCAGAACAGAAATCTAAATTCATAATTTAGATATCTGTCTAGGTGGGAACCGAACCCGGAACTCCGCCACGCGGGTCGTAACTGTGATTAAACCTTGTTGAAGGCCTAAGCCTAAGGGCCTATTAAAAATATTTGTGAGATATTAGACAATAGACAGGGATTTGACGATCCGCATGGTGGAACGGTTACCATAACGGCTGACAGGCAGTGGGTCCCGAGTTCGATTCTCGGATAGACAGATACCTGAATGATGAATTTAGATTTCTGTTCTGGGTCTGGGTGTTTGGGTATTCGTCTGTTTAACATTAGCACCCATTGCAGTCACCAATATTTATGCACCGTGCGGTGACTATTTGCTAAAATCTCCATCAGGCGAGGCCTATTCCCAACAGTGGATCTCAAAGCACTGATTAATGGATAACATTAAACCATACATCTATCATACATCTTTGCGAAGATCAAACAGTTATCACATAAGTCCCTCGATATCTGAAGTCTGTTAAAAATGGCTACATAAGGATGCCGCGGACAAGTACCCTTTAATATTAATAAAATCTTCAAAAACAATAAAAACACAAAACAGTAATAGACACGAGCGTTCCGGAGTACCCAGACGCAATAAAACAAATCATTCGCGAACAAAACCACATTGTTCGTCTATTACTCAATAGATCTGAACACTTTGCTAAACTTTCATCGCTGTGAAACAACAACTTACAATCTTACTATGTTTTAATAGAGATTAGTTTAGTTTTGCGAAAACATTGAAGAGCACGAGAGCACGAGCTCTAAAGATACGAAGGAAATAAACTTCAAGCACTAAATGTAGATTTAACAAAAGGATGAGTACTCAATTAAAGGTTATGCCACACGTGCTGTAGATTATAAATACGTAATTTAGACACCATAATTTGTCTTTTGTCTATGGTTAAGTAACTAACAGTCAAAGAAAGACAATTCATAGACATTCAAAGATAATTCCTTATATTTTTTCAGACATTATAAATCAGCCTGTCATAAAAAAAATATTCCTAAAAGATAAACTTTTTCTTCTAAATTAATTCCAAGTGTAATGTTTAAAGGAAATAATTACATTAATTTATTTTTAAGATATAATACTTAAAATATGTTCGAATTGCAAAAGATATTTTCGGTTTATAAAACCGATTTCTTAATTTAAATTTAAAATACATTATTGCAGCACCAGCAGCGCTAAACAATAAATAACAAAGAGCATAATATAGAAATTCGTTTACTTTATTTGTATGACTAAATCTCTTGCTTAATACGAAAAGCATTGACCTAGTGCAGTTCAGTGACCGACGACAAAAACCTAGGTTTATATTATCTTAATTTACATTCTTATAATTAACTACATAGGTTTTAACTTCGACTTCGCTCGGATTAATGTGTGCATGTACATTCGCATTTATAACTAATACTTTTATGCAATAAATATACAGTAAATGCAATTCATTCCTATCAAGAGGCTGTAGGTATAAAAGTAGGTAGGTTGTAGGTATAAAAGTTATTTTTCTATCCCTTAGGATAAAAGGTACTCTATGTCCTTTACTGGACCCCTAGCAATGTGTGTGCAACATTTTATAAAGATCGGTTGAGTAGTTAAATAATAAAATCAGAAAATCATGATTTAGAATATATGCATTAAATTACACAATAGATTACATTATATTATAGTTAGTTACAAACAAACGGACAGTCGCATTTATAATAATTAAGATTGTTATACGAGTTGCTTTTATACTAAAGTTTTAAAGAACAATAAGTTTTGGTATATTTTTAAAAGTACAATCATTGCTACTTTGTATTATTCCGGTTTGGAAATGAGTCAAAGGAGATTAGGAAAAACATAAAAGGCTGTTTCATTTCCTTGTGGTTTTTTACGTCAACCGCAATATTTTTAAGAATGATTAATTCCATGGTTGCTGCCATTTACAAACCATTCAACGACTCCTTGCTTACTTACTTCTAAAACTTATAATAAATATATTAACATCTTATCATTTATCAATTGTTATTCCACTGCTAGACAAAGTAAATAAAGTGAAAAAAAATCTGGTGGTAAAATTAAAATTTATACAATAAACGTACCTGTAAGAATCTGAAGTAAATAAGTAACCTCATAGACATGCAGACATCCTCAGGTTGTTTTCCTTCCTTCTCTGATTCAATAGTCAATTTCGATTACAACATATTATATTGTAATGTTTAAAAAGAATAATTATTTATTAGATATCCATATGTTCAAAAGTAATTGATAATGAATCTTAGTAACGATCTAGACCTTTCCCAGCCCGTTCTTTTCAGAAAGTTTCAGTAAGAATACTAGAAATATAACTGGTTTCCCAGTTCGAAGCAGTATCGAAATCAAAACCCTGATTGGATAGACCAAACATTTGTGAAAATTACCAGAATTTGTGGGATTTCTTTTGGATGGATTACAGATCTTACATTGAATAGACAGATTGGCATTTGTCGGAAAGTCATTCAAGAATTATCCAGTTTCAAACTATGCCGGAAATTGAAGCGGAACCCTCATGCTGTTAGTACGTTGACCACTTTACACGGGTCATGATGTCATACCATTAAACCAAGATGTATGAGACGTCTTCATCGTGGTTTTCACAGGTGCTAATGTATTCTAGGGATTTCCTTATCCATTCATATATAAATCACGTTTTTAATTATCTTGCTCTGATTTAATTATATGTATTACGTGTAGGTAAGGACAATGCATAATAAGGTAGATTTTATTAGCCAAAGGATATCTTAGAAATCTTCATGCTTATTTAAATAAATTAATCAACAAGGAAAACCAGATAGTTGAGGGAGATAAGAGAAATAAGGGAAGCAACAAACTATATTTAGTCCGAATAAAATAAACTACAATATTTATTAAGGAACATTTAGCAATTTTTGAACGATGGGTTAGTTTTCAATTTATATCGAGTTGAGTTAATACCAACAAAGCAATATTTATGTAAGAAAAACAACTGTTTATTAATTATTTAATTATATATAATATAAATTAAGGTAGGTATTTTATGCATATTTGATCAAAAGTTTACAATGACGTAGGTCACAAAATTGTATTTTATCATATTCGGTCAAAAGTTTACGGTGATATGACTCACAAAACTGTATCGTATCATATTCGGTCGAAAATTCACATTGACGAAAGTCACAAAATTGTGTCTTATCATATTCGGTCTCAAATTCATATTGACGTGAGTCACAAAATCGTATCTTATCATATTCGGTCGTAAATTCATATTGACGTGAGTCACAAAATTGTATCTTATCGTAGTCTGTCGCAAATTCATATTGACGTGAGTCACAAAATTATATCTTAATCCAAATCTTAAGGAAGTAACGGCCTTTGCATTAGATTTTGTTTCTAATATTAATTATAAGTTTTTCTGTTCCAACCCAATTATAAATTAATTTATAGATATTTCATGATACAATTATTTAATTTAATTGCCTTCGTTGCTGCTAAATGGAGGTTTTAGTGATTTATAATCCAAGGTCAAGGCGACTAGAGGTCTCATTTCACGCGAGGACACGCATGACTAACACATTTGAGGTACTAAACACGAGTGCGGAATTTAATTCGCAAATCTTTATTGGAGTTTTTTTTATTTGCATAAATTTACACTATAATGAGTCAAATACGTTTTCAAGATCTTATAATATCGTGGCTAAATCACGTTGTATTTACTGTACTGTGTATTAACACTGTACATTTTTTATGTCTATAACCATAAAGCTATTTAGAAATCGAAATTCGTAGCTTGCCAATAGGATAGGAGGATAGGCAATAGCCTATCAGAATTATAAAATATGGCAAAATACATTCAATAAATATGAAATAAGTCGGACTCACATAAGCAGTTCACAAAATCTGTATTAATGTTTAATGACATTTGGACTCTACTTTTTAATTTAAATGTGGATTATTTTTTGATTATAACGGATATTATTGTATCTTTGTTATATGTCTTTGTTATTTTTTCTAGTATATGTATAACTGATATAATTTTTATTTTCCAGGTAAGCATCCCGTACTCGTTGTACTCATTAACGGGTGAGTCAAAGGTATTTTGGAAAAGACTAACGGTTGGCTTATGTGTACAACCTTTGTGTACAACAGTAATCGTACCCCGGAGGCGGTGTCTCATGGCCAGCGCCTACACCAACTCTCGATTTCTACCTCATATCAAGACAGGTTAATGTACACAGATGTATAGTAAATGGAAGTGTCAAGTCAATGTAGGTGCATATGGCTCTTTTATCCATATTGTGTATTTTTGAAGATAAAAGTTGCTGATATTATATTAGTCGGTATATCTATATTTTTTTGAAATTATAATTTTGAAAGAAGTTATTATAATCTCCCAATTCAATTTATTTGTAACATTGCAACATTATAATTTGTTCAAGGATATAGTGAAATTGGTGACTATATTTTTCCATAATGATTGTCTTGTAGTTAGCAACAAATGAAATATCCATTGAAGATTTTTGCTCAAAAACATTAGGAAGTTACTAACGAAATGAACGAATTCAAAAACTTAACCCTTTCATTTTTCATCACTTGTCCTTCACGTAATTATTAGCAATGGCGTCTTAATTGGCATTACGTCAATTAACAGAAGATTGTTACAAAATGTTGGAATCCAGTAACTCGCGCAAGACACCTGCATAGCTACTTTAATTATGTAACTGTAATGGATACTGGTTTATTATAAGATACTATTAATCTAAACAGTAAATGCTATGCCTATTGGCTTTCATATTGGTATATTATACCGCCCCTTTTTGAATTTGTAATAATTACAAAAACACTGAAATTCTAAAACTTACTTCATACGACAATTTTATAAATGCGAAGATTTGGATGCATATTTGTTACTCTTTTGCGCCAGGATGATTAAACAGATCTGGATGAAATTTGGCACAGCGATAAATTATAGTTTGGGATAGCACATTAACTACTTAATGTAAATGTAAATGCGTATTTCTGTAGTAAAGAGTAAACGCGGATAAAACCGCAGAGCTTAAAATACACATAACTGTCAAGTGAAGGAAGGTATAAAATCAAAAATCAGTTGATTAGACATTAGCATAGTTATGTAACCGCATAATACTTTCAAGACGCATAGCCGCCCGTTCACATTTGGCCTTACATCCGGCTGCAGCGGAAGTAACGGTGCCTGAGTCGCGTGCTCAGATCTTATTATTGCCGATAAGACTGACCAATTGATTAAGGCTGGTGACACACGGGCGGTTTGACCGCCGGCCAACCGCTCGGTTATAAGTGATCTGCGTTTTAAGTATCATTATGAATATTCTCTTGAAACACCAAAGAATATTTATATATGTTTTATTGTAAATCATAATATAAAAAATGAGGCAAATATTATTTTAATAAATAAAAAACAACATTAGGTAGGTATATTACGATACAACTTGCCTACATAAAGTGACACATTAAGAGTTCATTTTACTTACTAGGTAGGTATCTAGCTCAATGTTACATTTAATTATGACACATTCAAATGTTTTTATATAACATTTTGACTTTATATTTTAATGATGTTAAAAAATAGAAATAAAGGAATACGGAAAAAACACTTAGTGTGTAATTTACCTTAAAGCACAGTCATGCCGCTCATGTTGGCCGGAGGTCACGCAGTAATAGAGCGAGTTATATCAGTTCATTGTCAAGTAAAAGTTGAATTTGTTTGCTTTAAATCCACCTATATCTTGTTCTTCGAAAGTTATTTGAGATTGACTCTCGGCTTTAGATAATCTCATTTAGCTTCACGCGTTATTGATAGACGGCATACAGACTTTCTATAATGTGATTGATTTTGTTGTAATCACTTACCGTTTCGATTTACTGTGGTGAAAATATATGCTACCAATCAATTTTGAACCACTTATTTTTGTCTTGTCTATTTTATATTACAGACAGTGTTTCTACTGTAGATCACAATTTTACCAAACAAAGAGATCGTTTTTTGCAACAATAAAGACACAATAAATTTAACTCGATAAAAAGCCGGTCTCGTTATTTTTTATTTTAAACACCGACAAACGAAAATCTCTAAGTTTCCCTTTTTAAACAAACATCTACAGATTTAGAAGATTTACTCAAGGTTCCGTTTAATAGCAAATTGAACGATCATCTATTGCCTCAATCGTGTTGATATTAATTCGCAAATTACAGTATCCATCAGTATAATGGCGCAAAATTACAAATTTCTCAACAAATCGTTTCATCCGTTCACGATGGATTACCAAAACAGTTTAAAAGTATTGCTTAACTTTCGAATAGTTTAGAATAATGGTTTTTAGCTTGTATCTTCCATCGATCGCTTTTCTCATCTCTGTCGTTGACTGACATTGTAATCTGAAGTAATGTTACTAGCTAAAACGCGTGACTTCGTATGCGCAGACTAAATACATAGATAGATAAAAAATATTATGTGAATTTCACCCTTGTAAACCCGATGTGGTTCGCTGGTTATACCTATAAACCTTCCTCTTAAATCACCATAAATGAAATTTGTATTAAAATTCGTTATGTAGTAAAGATTGAACCGTAAAGACGACAAGAAGCGCCTTTGTTTTACACTATGAAGACATTGAAAATAGTTTACTGCAAGACAACCCTACTGTATCATTACATCTTGTCATCGTACCGCACCTAAATTCTTTTAGTGACAACATGTCACAGCCAGATCTTATTATCTTTTAAATAACATGCATATTATTAGGACCACGTCGCAAGTCAAACAATGGGAATTTTGCATAAGCAGTATCCTGACAGTCGGGCCTCTTTCATACTTGCATAAGTAGAGGCGTTGAAAACATAATTTTACGTTTATTTTAAGTAATGTGCTTTTACTAGTTTAAATGATTTTTATCAAAGTTGATAACAAAGATTTTATGGCATATAAAAAAACAAGGCTCTTCATAACTTCGTAATATTGTTCACGTTTCTGATGCTAAATATCAACAACATAAATCAAAAGTATGGATTATAAATAAGTTTGTATTTATAATATATTACAATAATTTGATGGTAGAACTACAACAACACGATATAGTACAGTCAACCAGTTTCAACGTGATACAGCGCGTATTAAGCACTGCTGTATTCTGGTTTATAGGATGTGGTAAGGGAGACATACTTATCCGAGAGGTTCCGACTTAGTTCTCAAGGGGTGCATCGCATCTGTAACCGAGCTCAGGTAATCTTATCTAGAGCTGATCACTGATGTTACTTGGTGGCATAAGCTACTTAACAGGTGGATCGCTTCCTCCTTTACTACTTCATTATCAAAAAGCACAATTTATTAACCCATAGTCATCGACCGCTGCTTAATCGAGCGCGATCGATCGATATTAAACGGCCATCTGCTGAGCCCGTCCTTAAGTTCCGGGAAGTGTGTCATCTTTTTGAGGAAGTGACCTGTGTTTTTATTTATCCTGATTTTGAAGCGTGGGAAGTGGAACAGATTCGTTTCTTTGTATTTAAGGTAAAAAACCCGGACATAGGTGATCAACCCCAGAGACGATTAGAGTCCTGTCTGATTAACCGCAATGGATGCGTTGTCATGAGGACTAAGTTGAACCGCCTCGAATAGGTATATCGCATACTCCCTCCAAACCAGAACACACCTGCGCTTAATACTGCTCTCATTAAGCAGAAGTAGGTATGTCAGTGATGTTACCGGATTTGAACCAACAAGGGCTCTATAACCTTTTGAAGTCTTGGTGTGAATAGTGCAATCCTTGTCGCACTATACATTGAATACATCATACGCAATACCACTGTCGATTCTTTTCAGAAGACTTGGATCTCTCTCCAACACTTAATAAGCAAATTCGACAGCCTTAACTTGTTAAACTCCAAACAGCAACGTCTTTTCACGCAGACCGGACTAGATCGTGGACTATTTCATTAGTCACAAGAACGCAGCTCACCGGCCTTGTGCTTATCGATCTAGTCACGCTGAAATGCCAGCTCTGGTGCCTCCAGACGCAGCACGTAGTGTTCTACCCTCTTCGAAATATACAAAATCAACCACAGCTTGTCAAGCTTCAACCAGTAACGTCTATTCGATTGTCACGCAGACCGGACTAGATCGTGGACTATTTCATTAGTCACAAGAACGCAGCTCACCGGCCTTGTGCCAAGCGGTCTAGTCACGCTGAAATGCCAACTCGATACATTTTTGATATCCATTTATTGTTCATTGGAATGTGATACGTTTTGATTTATTCATGTTTTGCTTATTACTTCAACAAAACTGTGTTTATCTCTAAACTAACTCTTATTATTCAATGTATTTCAGATTGACATCATAATTAATAAATCCCTTGCAATGAAAATATTCTTAAGTAGTATTAATTCACAATAAAGGCTTCAAATAATTAAGATACATTTCAATTAGATATAGGTAACACACATTCATATGACAGATCCAAACCTAATGAAGTCTTTGCGGTTTAGTTTGAAGTATTTAGTACAATGTTCGAAACAAACTAGTTCTTTGAGCAAAACTGAAACTTAAATTCAAAATTTTACCATGTATTGCTTCATGGTAATGAAAGATAACTCTTGGTTTAATTTAATATTGTTATTTTACCATGTAAGATTCTTGTCTATTTCTATCGACTTTACGAAATGTTTTTCTCGTCTAAGCACAAAACAGCATCCATGAAATTGTCAACAAAAGCCAAATATAACTACAGCCGTCAGACTGTTCAATCCATGCGGAATACAAATTTCCTTACACAATAGGTACAAATTGTTAATGTTATTCCACAAGTATCGAGCATTAAACACGTTCGCCTTGCGGAGACAAATTCTTTAATACAACCTCCACTTACTTCCAGCGACAATAAATCGTACCAACTGCCTTTATTCTTGTTATAAGCTCTAATACATGTTATAGGTACCTCATAATATTGTTACGAGTTAGCTTAGATCACGCAGCCTCCTACGCGTGTGTAAATTGTGTACCTAATAACATATCTACATCTCGATAACAATAAGTATTATGACTGTAACGTAATACTGGACATTATCGTTTCAGTTACAAAAATTGAAACACTAATTCTTATTTTAAATACCCCTATTACTACGAATTCATTTACTTACGCGACTTATTCGCAAGCCATAAATAAACAAAATAAATGACCATGCCAACATGAAATTACAAGATAGATATTAAAGTATTCATTAGAATAAGTTAATTATTAGAATTAAATGTCGGTGTTTTCTTCATGAGCTATTCATGACGAAACAGACACCAACATTTAATTCTATAAGAACCATAATTATGGATATTTTATAACGTACAATCTAATACCACGGAGACAGTTTCAAGCCTCAGTTACGTTCATTAAAGAATAGAATCTAATTTTCGTACATGTCGTAAACTGCAGCGTAATAAGGGTTGCCAAACCTAATAGTCGGACAGTTAGTTGAAAAGGCTAGACACGAGTATTTCTCAAAAGATACCAAGTCGCTAGTCATGACGGCGAAAAGACTAGTATGCATTTTTCATCAGCCGAGCTCAAACTTTGACGATGAAAATAAAAAAGTCGTTGAGTCTCATTATTCTACTTTACAATTATTAAAATCCTGTCTTGACTTTCCTATATTTGAAAAGCCTGACAAAACAAAAGCTGGATATGCACTCAAAAGCGTATGTCCGGCTTTTTCCAAACGCCTAGCATCCCTAAGTGCATTAAAGCCCGATAAAACAAGATTGAATCCGAGGCAATTGGCAATGTGGAGCTCCCACGCGACTTGGTTCGTTTACCTCCGGACCCCACTGGTGGTCAGTGACCATGGCTTTTACAGTTACATTACCGAAAACGGCTTCAGGTTAGGGTGACACAAACGGAGCGTCTGAACGCGACCTTATATGCCAAGCGTTTTATTTATTCAAAAAATCTCTGATACGATCGGTCTAATGAATATCAATCTGCATACCTTACTATGATTTAATTTATCGTAAGTAGAATGCGAGTTTAATATTACAAATGGTTACGCATAATTTAAATAATACTGAGTTTAATCAACTATAAAATCAGCCAAAAATATTACCGCCGTCTTTCTGATTTGAAATATTATAATTCTTGATTGAAGTTTTTACCATAGAAATTAGATCGCTTTTTCTATTTTAGGAATTGAATTTTATGTTAGTATCAAATAAAAAGAAAATTAAATGGTTAAGCAATGAAACAATAAAACATCTCTAAAATAATAAAAAATAAAGTAATTGTTTGATTTTCAGCGTGAAAAACGCTACGTGTGTCAACGCCCGTAAACACCTTCACCACGATACTAATGATGATAATCAATCATCATTTTCGTGGCAATAATCTCCGCACTATCAACATTCCCAAATCATGCTAACATTTAAGAAGACTCCGTAAGATCATACGAGTACATGCAACTTCTATATTAAGCCTAGGGTTGCCACCCATAGGGTATTGTACCTACTATATTTCAGTTGTTGTCTATGGTACTTTTCATAATATTAAAAAATAACTATGAAAATTTCTACATTTTGGTGGCTTCTCTTCGGCATCGCTTTATGACCAGTGGTTTACAATATGTATAAAGAGAAAAAAATCTTTAAAAAGGCACCTTAACCTATTCTTATTAAAAGTCATAAAGGCGAAAAAATGATTTTTTTTAATTTATGTGTATGTTTACTGAAGTAGGTACTATATATTTTTACATCTTGATATAATATTTTTGCAAGGTAGCAACCCTAATTTAGCCTGACCATTATAATAAAACACAAGGTAATTTAACTTGACCACTCGTCTAACTAGTTCTAAATGCAATTCCCTTCGACGTCTGTTATTTCTATTATTTTTTCTACTTGGCTCACTAGAAATTATTCCGAGAAAGATACTTGTTTATATTTAATTAAGGGCAGAGAAAATAAACTATCGGATCCTATAATAAAATTGGATGCCCTTCGAATAGGTTTTATGTGTAATGTATTCATTTATACGAATTGTTTTTTTTATTAGCGAATGTGCAAAAACCTAGAATCTATTTTTATATAAGAGGCTTGATTTAAAAAAATATATGTTGGTACATAATCCTTTACGATTTGAAATGATCTAAATAATGAATATTTCATTATACCTAGTATATAGTTACCTAAATTAAATTTCACACGAATGGTAAATCTAATCATTTAGATTCAGAAATACGGCTAAGCATTTGTTTAATTTGTTTAGTGTGTAAAATTGATAAAATGTGCTTTATTGCAAACGAACAACACAATTCAAAGTCATCGCGAGGCCGGGGATCACGTGGAGAATGTTTCACAGTATTGTTGACATTTTCAATATGCTCGAGTCATGTGTTTAGCTGGAACAGACAACAATACAATCATATCATAATAAATTGGAACACGGTTCTTTGCACATACAATAAAACTTAAATTGAAAATATTATAAAGACTTCAACAGAGCGGATAATATTCAAACAGATGAATACATATATTTTACTAAATCATTGTAAGAACACTGGCCAAAACACTCTTCTTGCATAAACAAATTTTAGCCAACATCATCTTATCCGTTTAGGTTTTACCCTGTCACAAAGAGACATACAGAAACCTTAGTAAAACTTAAACGTGTCCCTTTTATGATAGGGTTTTCAAAAATCTTGTTCTAGTAATACAATTTACATATATACGAAATAAGCACCCGAGAAGTACATTTTCTATAATTCTTCACGTTATTACCATATACAAGTGAAGATCCAGGGAGGCCCACATACTAAAGGTCAATGCGCCGTTGACCCGCCTTGCAGCGAAGATTTTTGCATACTAATAACAGTCGTTTTAAACTGCTGTCACCACATAAAATCAGTTTGATTTGTTCATACAAACACTTACCACCATCATTCCTATAAATGCCTAGTAATAAAAGTGTTAATAAAGAGTGATGTATGAAAGAGATACGAGTACATATTCAAGTCGTTCCAAATTAGTCCTCAGGGGCAGTCACGCATTGTCATCTAAGACTTATCTTGATTGATCGAAGTCCATGATGAACAGTGGCAATTTTCTACATCTATACCATAAAAATATACTGGATGTAAAAATTGATGACGTACATATCAAGTGGACTGAGTGCTTGAATGCTTAACAGCCACACCTTTACGCTGCAATCGCGTTCAATCCAGTAACCCAATAACAGTTATATTTTCTAATAAATTAATGCATTAAGAACTGCATGTTTATGTTAGCCAATTCAAAGTCGCGGTGCTTGCGAGGTCACAGTGTCACGTGGGGTTGATGTTGCCAAACAATTTGTACTAGTTACAGGTTTTGTGAAGAAACTTGCTTAGTACACTGGTAGTGGGTAGTTTGCCTACGATTAATGTATGTAATTAATACATTTGCCAGTCAACATTACAGAGAGATCCACGAAATGCCTTCAAGGTTATTATAACAATCAAACCCTTATTTCATCATCACCAGCCATTAAGATTACTAAACAAAGTCATTTCGAAAGATATGATCTTAATCTTTCAAGTAATCAGTTCACTTCAAGACAACAGTTCTGATCATCACCATTCATCATCATTCT
>DWPV01004966.1:0-12950 GCA_018251915.1 Urbanus proteus proteus
AGGCCTTAGTCCACCGCGCTGGCCAAGTGCGAATTGGTAGACTTCACACACCTTTGAGAACTTTTTTTTAAGAACTCCTAATGTGCAGGTTTCCTCACGATGTTTTCCGTCACCGTAAAGTGATAATTAATTTCTAATACGCACATGAATCAGAGGTTGCCCGGGATTTGAACCTCGGACCCCTCTATTGAGAGGCCAAGTTTCAAAGATTATATCTCTCTATAATTAATCACAAAATATTTTCAAGCGAAACTTAGTGATGTAAATCTATTTTCCCTATGTTTACTTTCCATCCCACAAAAATACAAAAGAATTTATATTTTCAACGGTAAATTGTTATTTTCTCGCCCTCTGATAATCGAGAAGGGGTGGGTTGTAGTGATGTTTAATATTAAACAAAATAAGTTTAATATCGATAAAAGGTCACATGTAAAAATGGATCCAAATTGTAATTATGGTGCCTGAAAAGAAAATCAAAGACTACATTTTAATTGTTTGACATTTAATGGACTCAGTATTACTCCTTATATTACTTGTTATTAAGACGAATATAATATTTTTTTATGTTTAAACTAGCTGATCCCCCGCGGTATCACCCACGTTACAAAAGTAAAAAGGAATACATATCTAAACATAGGTAACACCCCGCTCTTTCAAGATGGCGGCTGCATGCGTATGACGCGCGCGCTAATGCTTTTTTCAAAATAAATTCTGGGATTGGTTATAACTTATAGACTAGCTGTTGCCCGCGGCTTCGCACGCCTTAAATTACATATAAACCTTCCTTTTGGATCACTCTATCTATTAAAAAAACCGCATCAAAATCCGTTGCGAAGTTTTAGAGATCTAAGCATACATACGGACAGACAGCTGAAAGCGACTTTGTTTTATACTATGTAGTGATAAGGTATCTGATATCGATAATATCGATACATCTCTAATACAGTCCTATCGTGGTTAGAAGGGCTGCAACCTGTTGCTTTTAGACAATATTAGTGTTCGGAATAAAACAGATTTTAATATCTACCTGTTGCGGGGGTAAGTTGTCTTTTTTTAAATGATCGAAGTAGCAAACGAGCATGCAGTTCATCTGACGGTAAATGGCCACTGCCGCCCACGGACATCTGCAATCAACCCTAGACAAGATCCAGGACCTAAGGTTGACCACAGATGTGCTACCCCTGAGGACTGAGCTGGAACGCCTCGGATAAGTATGTTTCCCTGACCACACCCTTCTAACCAGAACACAGCAGTGCTCAACACTGCTGTTATAAGGCAGAAATCGGTGTGGCAGTGATGTCGAACGAGATGCCGAAGTCGAACTACATAGAGTTCTACCACCTTTAAAGTATTACAGTTTCAAAATACAGAGCGAATTTTTCAAGTGTGCCTGAATGGAGAAATCTGAAACTAATAAAGAATGGAGAAAAATATTGAATGAAATTACGAGGTCGATTGTGATAAAAACTAAAACTACATAATTAAGTTTGTCAAAAAATCTATTTTCCTCGTCGTTAATCAAACGAGTTAATTTTGAAAATAAAAACACACAATATAATGCAAATTCTGGAAACGAACTAAGCATATCAAACTAAGCGAAAGGGCTCATTTTTAATCAAATATTTTTAAAAATAATTCCGCAAAAGAAGCGTTGCCTTTAGCTACCTTTTAATACCTTAGCGCAGTGGTTCTCAAACTATTTTGGTGGCAGAGCCCTTTTAAAAATCGAAATTTCGACGAAGCCCCATAATAAACGAAGAAGTTACGTGCATTCATTTTATAATGGGTAATCATATTACAATGTAAGCATACTATAATTAAAAAATAATCTAATGGGTGTACTCTCGCGGGACCCCTGTCCTTTACAGAGCCCCAAGGCTTCGCGAAGCATACTTTGAAATTGGCTGCCTTAGCGTACGATATAAATAGAAAGAAAGCGTAGTTCTATTTTAAGCCAACAGAAACTAGAAACTCCAGAAGGTACTAATGAGCAATCAGTAGCCAATGACAGAACAATAGGCCTCTAACGCCTTGTTGAAAGAAATGATCAGCCACAATAGGGCTTTAGCGAAGGCAACAGGTACAGATAAATGTCGAGTTGGTAGTACGAAACATCGATAATACGTCTAGTATCACTATCACTCCATAATATAAAACAAAGTCGCTTTCCGCTGTCTGTCCCTATGTGTGCTTAGATCTTTAACTACGCAACAGATTTTGATGCTGTTTTTAATAGATAGAGAATAGATACGCGTGCGAAGCCGCTGGCAAAAGCTAGTCATAAAATAGTTTCTACATTCCTGACTGCGTCAGAAGAAGGGTAATGAGTGGTAAAGAAGTAAAAAAATAAATATAATTAAAGTGTTTTTGCAAAAATGTTGCAAAATTTTTCATTGACATTTCACTGCTCTACTTCTATGAGTAATAGCGTGATGTTATATAGCCTATAGCCTTCCTCAATAAATGGACTATTCAACATAACAATATTTTTTCAATTCGAATTTGTAGTTACTGAGAATAGCGCGTTCAAAGAAACGAACTCCTCAGCTTTATATAATTAATACTAGCGAATCCCTGCGGTTTCATCCGCATGTAAAAAGTAATAAGAATACATATTTAAATATAACTGAAATCCCGCTATCCCGCGAGTGGGCCCGCATGCGTATGGAGTGCGCGCTAATGCTTTTTTAAAACATTAAAGTTACCTATGTTACGCCTTAGACCTTCAGCTATCTTCCAGTGAAAGTCCCGTCAAAATCTAACCAGCTGTTTAGAAGATTAGCTCAGCCAAACAGACAGACAGACAATTTTTAAATCTTTTTTGTTATAGGTATTGTGTATACTTTCATAATAATTAATTAATTTCATAATTATTTATTTATTTCAGGCTACTAAGGTCCATAGAAACTTTCATATGCATTGAATAAAAAGTTGTTATTTTGAAATCACAAAATAACAAACAAACAAAATCAAATTATTTATTTGTATACATAGATATAGTCCTTCGTATTTAGTCCTAACCAGAATCCTAACTATGAACCAAGGCAGTTCCTTAAAACTTATCGAAACATACCAGTTTAATAATAAATGTGTTTCAGAATTCCAACAGAATCTAATTTGCATCATAAAGCGTGTAAGATTTTCTCATATTGTGTCAAGTTTTGAATACCAACCGCACGGATTAACTTTCAAATGCATGACAGATTCGTTGGCGCGAAGAGTTGGCGCGAACCGCCATTTTGATCACGTCGCCTTTCTTATTAAGGTGTTGCCAGCCGTAAAAACAATATCCTACGCGTTCTGAATTCCACCTTTGAGTTGGCAACACTGTATTGTAGGCAAGTAATTTAAATAAATAGTTATTTTAAGACCGTAATTCTGTTTCTGATGTAAATTAATGGCTTTAGGTGGATTTTGTGGATGAACTATCTACCTACCTTAGTTATTATTTGTCAATTTGTCGATTTGCATAAAAACTGCTATTTAATCGACTTAAGAAAAGAAGATTCTCGGTTGTATTTTTTTAACGTTTTTTATTATCGGTAGCTTATGATCATTCTTTTTGGTTTGAAAAGATATGCTGCCTGTCGGATCCAATTTAAGTATTAAGAAAAAATATTACCCGAAGACTCATTTTAATTCTGCATATTTTAAGATTAATCTTTGGAGTACATTTTTCTGTTTAAATTAAAAAAAAAACTTGTTCTGGTTAACGTTTGCGTTTAAAAGCTAAAAGAAAAAATAAAAAGACAATACAAAAATCCCCGTCTATCAAATATATAGTTGTGTCAAGAAACTTTAGAATACCTTTCTTGTACTTTTTTTTTACTTTACTTTTGATGTTCTGACCGGGAATCAAATCCAGAACCCTTTAGTTTTCAAACAACATAGCTGGTGATACAACATTAGAGCTTATAAATAATTATTTACAACCGTGGCTTAAGTTTAATTTTATGTCTTCATCTAATTCGAATTTAAGCGGGACACACATAAAACTGTAAGCAATAAAAGTTAATCCTTTTAATTAAGACTTGATCCAAATACAATAACAGGAAAATGGTTGTTTTTCCCTTGATACGTTGCTACCCCTGAGGACTAAGTTGGAACGCTTCGGATAAGTTCCCCTTACCACCTTCAAACAAGAACACACTATGTGTTCTTGTTTGAGCTGGAGTCGAACCGGAATGGTTCTACCACCTTTAGTCGATAGCAGCAGAATAGCGAAGCAGTGATAGCCTAATGGTTGAAACTTGGCAAAATGGCAAATGATTTTACCACCTTCAAAATACTTTATTTAATAACGCTTAACGCTTCACACTCATAGCCCCACAGTAGGATTTTCTCCTGTGTCGTGGGTGCCCTGGACAACACACAAGACAAGGACACACACCCAGACCAAGAACGGAAATTTAAACTCATCATTCAAATTTCCGCCTCGCTGGGATTCGAACCCAGGACCCTCGGATTAGCGGTCCGGCGTGTTAACCATTGCGCCATCCGGGTCGTCTATTAGTCTAGTCGGGTCGTTAATTCTTTAATACCATAAAAACGATAAAAATTGTATTAAAAGAAGTTCGTAGCATTGTAGCAACGAATCGTAGGCCCGTGACGTTGTAGCATATGGCAGATTCGTAGAGGTTGTGTAGAGTTACCGTAGATGTCTACAGGATTTTTTAAAGGACACAATATTTTTAAATGAATCAAAATACATACTGAATCAATTTAAATGGGACTTTCAAAAAAATATAACATGATGTAATAAGTTAATTTGATTTAGGGGGAAAATAGGGAGTAAGTCCATGCTCTCAAATATTTAGTGCCATATCGTAAAGTATATTTAAAATATATATATTTAAAATATTGTTGAATTTATATCCATCTTTTTACCACTGAATCGAATAACATAATAAATCAAATTGAATAAAAACATTTTAGAATATAAGACTAATAATAAAAGATATAAGCTTTTATTTAGTTGTATTGGTACTAAAAGAAATGTATCATTAGCCAAATCAAATTTATCCAAAGGGTTTTTGATGTCATTCCAGAATTAAAGGGTCTATTGTTGATTGAGAGCCATTGTGGGGTTCTTAAGATGTCCTATTACGAAAATAAACTTGAATTAACTTTTTGTTCTGGTTTCTTTTACTTAAGGCAGGTAGAAGCGACGTAAGAATATACAAGCACTAGTCGTTTCCTGCGGTTTCAGCCGTAAGAAGGTAACATATTCTGTGAACATAAAGTTTATAGAGAACTTTTGATAGAGATGGTTTTTAATGAAAGAAAGACTAAATGGTCACTTAAGGCACGGACTAAAATATATTTACAACTAGCTAATTTGCGCGGTTTTATCCGCGTTGAAAAATTAAAAACGCATACATTTTTAAACATAAGTGATACTTGGCGCTCCCGCGACGGTGGTTGCAAGGACGTGGTGCGCGCGCTAATGATTTCTCTAAAATTAAAGTAGCTTATGTTACGCCTTAGACCTTCAGTTATCTTCCAGTGAAAGTCCCATCAATATCGGCCGAGCCATTTAGAAGATTACCTCAGCCAAACAGACAGACAAAAACTTTTTTATTACATTTTGTTTATCGATTGTTTACAGATATCGTGTATTCTTTTATATGCATTGAGTAAAAGGTTGTTATTTTGTAATCACAAACATTTATTTGTATAAATAGATATTTGTTTTATCTGTACAGGCTAATCTCCCAAAACACAGACGAATTAAACAACCTTACGGCGAAAAGAAAATCTGTATCTATTTTTTAATTGTACAGAGCGATTTAAACATTAAATATTACGGATATATAATGTAATATATTAAACCGTCGTCTGTGTGTAAATTTAAACCAATCCTTCGTTGTGATTAATCCTTAAAAACTCAACAGGGAATAGGGTAAAATTAGAATTCTGCCATTTTCTCAGGAGAAATCCGGAAATCCAGTGAAAATGTAATTTTAGAAGTATCTAATTATTAATTAGCTTTTACGTAGGGTTAAAATATAACTGCATAAAAGATTGTTTTGATTGACGACTCGCGTAGCGGAACGATTGCCATACCGGAATGGGTCCTGGGTTTGATTCCCGGCCAGACAGACTCTAATTTTTAAAGATTTTTTTCGCTTAAGAGTAAATAAAAATATCATGAACCCTACAACACTACAACACTACCTACAACTGGGAGTTCTTTAAAAAAGATTTACAAATATGTGTTAAGTTGTGCACTTGGCCAGCGCAGAGTACTATATCCTAAATCCCTCTCAGTCTGAGAGGAAATCCGTCCCCAGTAGTGGGACAGGACAACCCGTTCCTGCAAGCTATCAGTCTTGTTAGGTCCACTGTTAGACATTCGCCGCTATTAAAAACCCACATCATAATCCGTTGCATAGTTTTGAAGATCTAAGCATATGTACATAGGGATAGACAGCGGAAAGCGATTTTGTTTTATACCATATCTTCGTCAACCCATTATTGTCTCACTGTTGGGACCGTTCCCAACAGTGAGACAATAATGGTCTCCTCTCAGTGAAAGGGTTTTTAGGCCTTAGTCCACCGCGCTGGCCAATTGCGAATTGGTAGACTTCACACACCTTTGAGAACTTTTTTTTTAAGAACTTCTTAGATGTGTAGGTTTCACGATGTTTTCTTTCACCGTAAAGCAAGTGATAATTAAGTTCTAACACGCACTTAAATCAGAGGTGCCCGGAATTTGAAACTCGAACCCTTCGATAGAGAGGCTAAGTTTCAACCACTAGGCTATCACTGCTGTATACTATGTAGAGAAAGCACCTGTGGAAACCCAAATGTATTCATATAGTTGAATGTCAAAAGATATCGGAAATAAAGGAGAATAATAATAAAACGTTAATAGAAAGGCAAGCATAAATCACTTTCCTATCAAAGGGATTTTTCAAGCGCGTTTTCTCAGAGTTTCACGTTTCGCCATAACTAATAATTTCAATCATCACTCATTATAAGCTCTGAACGTCAGCGGTATTTCCAATAAAGATAAATAATGATAGATAAATACGTTTATTTACATTTTATAGGAATAAATAATGAAACGTCTGACAACTTTGAAATAATGACTTCAGTTGTGGGTGGTGGTGATTTTTTGAAAATATATTTTGTTGAGATGTAAAATCGTTTTTATTGGAAGTCTTTATATTTTTAGGATTTATCAATGGCTATACTGATTCAAATGGTATAGCAAAGAATTGATAATCTCTATAAGCTTACCTTTTTCACTATAAATATTTAGCTTCAAGGTGAAAATGTGTCTCTAAATAAAAGTATTGTCTCTCTTTAAGTAAATTCAAACGCTCAAGAATAATATAATTTTCATATAAGTATATTTTTTTATAGGAAATAAGTATTTTTTATAAAGCACACACATAAACACATAATATAGGTGTAATTAGCCAAAGTATGTATTTGCAAAATTGGCACAAACAGCATATTAACATGGATCGTAAATTAAAAAAAAAACTTTTTTTTTCTAAAATCTTTAAGTAAGTTTATTCTATTTATGAAATTACTTACAATCAAACCTTTTTTCATATCATCAAAAACAACCAGTAAATACTAACGAGTGACATTTGAAATCTGAAAAGCTTCAAAATGGCTGCCACAAAACTTTACGCTATTAAAATCTTAATTAACTCCTCTGATATCCCTCTAACTTGGATCCGCAAACTTCGTGGACTATTAAACAGTTTATAAAACGAATTAAACTTGATACATACTTTACATATGTCTAGGTAAGAGGTCTAGAATAGTACTTTCCGGATGTAGGCGGCTAGGTAGGCGATAGGAAATTAGGAATTAAAGTTACTCTGAGGTATTCCCAGAGCAGCAAGTATATTAAAGCAGTGATACTTGGCTGAAACTTGGTTTCTCAATCGGGAGGTCCGAGGTTCAAATCCCGGGCAAGCACCTCTGATTTATGTATTAGAGATTAATTATCACTTCATTTAACGGTGAAGGAAAACATCGTGAGGAAACCTGTACATCTGAGAGTTCCTTAAAAGTTCTTAAAGGTATGTGAAGTCTACCAATTCGCACTCGACCAGGGCGGTGGACAAAGGCCTAAAATCCTCTCACGAGGAGATGAGGGGAGACCCGTGCCCAGCAGTGGGACGATAATGGGCTGACCACGACGATTCCCATAGCCCATAGACATAGGATTTCTTCTGTGTCGTGGGTTCCATGGACACATAATATACATCCAGACCCAGAACAGATATCTAAATTAATTATTCAATTTTATCTGTCTGGCCGAGACTCGAATCTTGGACCTTCTGCGCGTCAGAGCAGTATTGTAACCGCTCCTCGAGGCTGGCATATATGAGCAACATTTATCTATACAAATAAATAAAATTGAAGTGTCTGTTTGTGATTTAAAAATAACATTTTTTTACTCAATACATATGAAAGTATACACGATTCCTATAACGAAAATGCAATTAAACTTTTTTTTTGTCTGTCTGTCTGTCTGTCTATCTGTCTGTTTGGCTGGGGTAATCTTCTGGCTGGACCGATTTTGACGGGACTTTCAATGAAAGATAGCGGCAGGTCCAAGGCGTAACATAGGCTACCTTAATTTTGAAAAGAACACTAGCGCGCGCGCCACGCGCATACGGCCGCCGTCGCGGGAGAGCGGAGTGTTACCTATGTTTAGATATGCATTTCTTTTTACTTTTAAACGCGGGTGAAACCCCGGGGATCAGCTAGTACAAGTAAATAAAATTGAAGTGTCTGTTTTTAATGTCAAAGAAACAACTATACACTAAATGTATAATGAAAGTATACACGTTAGCTATAAGAAAGATGCAATTAGATTTTTTGTCTGTCTGTTTTAATCTTTATTGTTTCAAAGTGGCAAACGCGCATGGAGTCGACCTGATGGTAAGTAACGACTGCCACCCATGGACATCTATACAAATAAATAAAATTGAAGTGTCTGTTTGTGATTTCAAAATATTTTTTTTTTTCTCAATGCATATAAAAGTATACACGATACCTATAACGAAAATGCAATTTAAAAAAATTTGTCTGTCTGTCTGTCTGTTTGGCTGAGCTAGTCTTCTAAACTGCTGGACGGATTTTGACGGAACTTTCACTGTAGGATAGCTGAAGGTCTAAGGATTTTTTGAAAAATCCATTAGCGCGCGCTCCACGCGCATGCGCGCGTATTCGCGGGACAGCGGGATGACATTTATGTTCAAATATGTGTTCTTTATTACTTTTTAAACGCGGGTGAAACCGCGGGGTTCAGCTAGTCTCTAATAGAATATGAAAATCTTAACAGATTGTCAGGTAAAGACCAACCTGACCGGCTCTTAAAAGAATCCTATCACTGTTATCTGAGACACTAATTATAAGTGACGAGAGGACACAATTATTTACATTCTTTAAATGAAAAATTGGCGTCTGTGAACCGTCTGCTTTTGTTACAAGAACATCTTGGAATAGAAAACAGTGCCCTTTGTCAGATGTTTCTCTAAGATCTGCTGATCTTTAAGGTTATGATAATGCCTATCAAGGCAGGGGAGATCTTTGTTGAACAATAACATTCTGATTCAGTAAACAAAGAGGTAGGTGTTTTCCGATAGGTATCCGATACCTGGTTATTACTTAGAGTAAAATAAAAGGTATTGAATTAAATCCACAGGATGCCTTAAGTACCCACCCCAAAATGTTAAATCATATTTGTGGACCCTGATTGTTTTGGGACCCGCCGTGAAAAGGGCTGGTGCCTTTTAATGTTGACATTGTTCTCTGTGGTTTACTATTATAATAAGAATTTGACGGTGTTGTTGTAGTATGTCTTTTATTACAGTTGTTAGTATTAAGCCACTACTGAGTACCTCCTAAGGATTGAATAATTGGAAGTAATGCGCCCCTATTAAATAAGTGTTCTACACTAGGAGGTGATGTAGGTATAATGATTTTTAAGTTATTTTGATGTTTATATTTAGTAAAATCTGTTTTCAAACACTCAACACGAACATCAATACATTCTGAACTTATTATGCAAACAATTTGCATTGTATCATGGAGTTTCTTTTTTTAATATTGGTTAATTGAGCCCAAAAGCAATACAGTCGAAAAAGTTGTTTGATTTAAGCACTTGAGAATTCTCTCCTGTCAAATTCACTACGGACTGTAAACCAGATTGTAACATCTGAGTCTTGTCCTTGAACAACAATGATAGCGTTTGATAAACCATAGTTATTTAAATTAAGGAGCTTACTTTTAGCTTTATTGATCTCGCTTTCCCAGTCGCACTAAATTTTTGTAAGGTCTATATATCACTACATAGTATAAAACAAAGTCGCTTTCTCTGTCGCTATATACTTATGTATGCTTAAATCTTTAAAACTACGCAACGGATATTGTTGCGAGTGATTGAAGAGGAAGGTTTATATGTATAATAACATCAGTTTATTGTGTAGTATATTTAGTATCAGCATCGCACCCGTGCGAAGCTGGGGTGGATCGCTAGTTAGATATATAATACCTTTTCAGGCTGCCGACTCATAAAGTTGTTGATTGATTGTCGGCCGCCGGAATAAACTTATTATCATTGAAGGCTGTATTCCAATCTCCCAACCAAAGATTTGGAGGCGAGACTATTGTATTAGTGGGATTATGGAGGTATCCTGGATTTATTTTATGGAATTAAACTCTTAATAACTAAACCCTGCGACTGGATACTTGGCCACATAAACTGTGTTCAGTAGCTCACCTGTGCGATGACTGTGCCGACGCGAGCAACATTATATGTCGTATTTATCACTTTTCGCCGATATTTTTCTCTTCAAGTACTCGACGAGAACTTCACTTCACTTTTCACGAAAACCCGTTACGACAGGTTCGATTGCACTTTTGCAATCATTCCCACTCACATTAGCACTCATTTTTATACTGTATAGACTTATAGTATTGCTGTATTTTTATAAAATATAATTAATCCACACAATTTAACATAAACGGTAGTTATTCGAAAAGTTTTCACAAACCCTATGACATTTACGTGACAATGCGATGAATGCGCGCTTTTTTTTCTTAAAATTATTTTACGGCCATGGATCTAAAGTCCTTTACAGCCAATTTTCATTTTCGTTTCTTTATATCTCATCCTAATGGACGGTATTATATTCACATGGAAGATGACGATGATGAGATGTTTCCATATAGAAGATGATGAAGATTAGATGGGTCCAGCAAAGTGGTAGGGACTTTACTAGGACTTTTTCATGGAGTCTTGGTAGCAACACGAAAAATACCTCTCGCTGCATCATATCATTTTCCTACACGCGTGCACGTTATCGAACGCTTTATGATAAAAATCCCCCATTTTTATACATAAAATAAGACTATACACAAGTTTAGAATAATATCATTATACAACGAAACGGCTCTTCTCCCGTTCCCGCCAAAACTCCCTCGTATTCTATTAGAGATTTCAGACTGCTTCTTCACCTAAACACTGTCCCCCTTATTACAAACATGGACTAGCGATAGTTTCGGTTTTAAACAAAGGGTCTCGCAATTTCTTATTACAAACGATGGCTTTACATTTAAATCCGGTTTGGCATTGGTACTTTGTTTCAACCCAGCAGTTACATAGTTTAACATTTAGCCTGTGGTTTATGGAAATGACAAATGTCAATTTCAAGTTTTTTGCAAAATGTTGTTCCTTTACAAGCCAAAGGTTATTTCAAGATTTTGAAAGTGAAAAATGTTAATTATGACATTTCTTTTAATAATAAAAGAGGCAAAAACTAAATGAAAATATTCTGAATAATTAATTTTCATAGATAATTTCCAGAATTTGTATGTTTCAGTATGTGTGTTTTACAAGAAAATCATAATTTTTATAACATATTCTCCGGGAAGTGTCCGAAAATTTTTCCTTCACTGACTTATGGATATGCAAGGTTCTTTTTACTTTTGTAATATGATCAGGTTGATACTTTCCTTAGATCCGGCTACAAAGTCAGGAATTGACCACTTTTTTGTAATAAGACCGTGTATGTTTTAGAAAGATACATATTTTTACTAAATACATATAAAAGTATACACAATACCTATAATGAAAATGCAATTTAAAAATAAAATTATCTTAGTAGCAAACAAGCATGCAGTCCACCTGATGGTAAGTGGCCACTGCCACCCGTGGACATCTGTGATCAATCTCAGATAAGATCACAGTCCTACCTGAGGTCGACCACAGATGCGTTGATAGCCCTGAGGATTGAGCTGGAACGCCTCGGATAAGTATGTCTCACTTTTTTTTTTTATTATTTCACAATAGGCTTACATTTGGCTGCGAACTACATCCTTCAGACCAGAACACAGCAGTTGTCTCTGTTTGGCTGAGGTAATCTTCTAAATGATAGCTGAAGATGTGAAGCATAACATAGGCTATTTTGGAAAGAACCGTCACAGAAGAGCCGGGTATCCTTTATGTTTAAATATTTATAACTTTTTACACTTTTTACGCCGGTGAAACCGCAGGGATCAGCTAGTTAATAGATAAATTATATAAATTATGCAGATCCACTTTATAAATCTGCAGACGCACTAGCCCGGCCCGTCATCTGCAAAGGACCTGCTTAAAATTCAAGAAACGTAAAACGCGAAGGAAGCCGTGTGGGATAAGAAGCTTCAATCTAAAGTAATTTCTATTAGGTATCATATCAACTACCACAAGTATTCTACATTCTTCAGATAATTCATTTTGTTTTAAAAGATTAATAGTTAGCTGCTAAGTAACTAAGCATCTACAAATCCTTAATCAACAAAACTTTTAATCTTGTGAGAGTATGTAGAAAAGTTGACGTGACACAGTTGCAAAGCGTGGCAAAGTAATCGCTGGGGATTCGCATCCTCGTGTCCTAATCGCTGAGCCCGGGATCAGCCGCAGTGCGGGACTG
>DWPV01004967.1:0-12950 GCA_018251915.1 Urbanus proteus proteus
GCAATTTTCGCGGTCATGGTTTGCAGTTGATTACCGGAATTACGGCGCTGCGTTTGATAATTATTTACCATTGTTCAGAAAATTATTCGGAATATAAGAAAAGTTTCATGTCATTTAAAGAAAGTGTTTCAATTGTCTCTAAGTTCAGGCACGTTTAGAACATTAAAACAAAAAACAAACTATTTAAAAATAACACCATAAAATAGCCGTTTAATTTAAATTAAAGTACTTATTGAAAAACATAAAAGATTTAATTAAGTAACGCTATATACCTTTTTTATCGCTTTATACCTTCGCTTTTATGTACCTTATTCTAGCAAATAAAGAATTATTATTATTACGCTCACCTGTCTCCTTAGATCGACATGCTCCTCCATCCGCTTCTTGTAGGAGGCGACGGTGGCCTCGAGCGCCGCCGCCTTCGCCGCCGTCTCCCGCAGCGCGTCCACTTCGTCCTTCAACGCCACGTTCTCGGACGCCGCTATCTGGATCACAGAATATATATATATTTTTTTTTTTTTATTTTGTATATAAAGTACCGAATGAGTTATAGGGTACTTTAAGATTATTTAAGACTAACGAGTAACAGAAAATATACGATAACGATATATTTCAAGTGTGTATGGATGACCAAATTTGAAACTAAAATAAATATAGAAAAATGGTGATTTACAAAACCGATTTTAATTAAAGCTAAAACTACCTAACTACATAGTCAGATTTTTCAAAATTCCTTATTCGGAAAATTTAACGAATTTCATATTTATTAATAGTATTTATAAATAGATTAAATTAATTTTATAATGTGTAATATATAATAAGCTATAAGTATAATATAATAAGCTATAAGCATTGCGAAACTAGTAACTTTAAAATTATAGATCATGTAACTCAATAAATTGATTGCATTTTCTTCGAGAAATACATATATGTGGAAAGATAAAATTAATTACATCACCAACCAAATGCAATAAAGTGACGCAAATATTATCTTTTTAGGCACTTTTTTGGACGGGTACCACGAAAGGAGGGGATTTGGCAGTCTACAACGCTGGCCAAATTCAGACAGATAGACATCAGACTTTTTAAAAACAGATTAAAATTAATTTCTATAAACACGCATATTACATACATCGGACTTAGAGGGCTGGGATTAGAACCCTGAACAGTATTATCTAGCGAAACCCCCTCTTCTTCTAACATCCCCGGCATCGTAACTTGGTCGAATTCATACTACTAAACCATTGTATCACTACTAACATCATAACAATTACCTGCAACTCCTCGTTCCTCAGTTTTAGCACCGCGAGTTCCCGCTCGAGCGTGTCCGCTCTTGCTCTTTGGTCGTCCCTTTGCAGCTCCACCTTATCCAGCTCATCCTTCAGCGCGTCGAGCTGGGCCCTCATGTTGCTGTACCGCAGGGTTCCAGCGTGCGCGGGGCCTAGGGAGGCCCCCGCTTCATCCAACTCCCGCGGCTCCGATACGTCGTAGCCGGCGGCGGCTTCCCGCGCCGCCGTCAGCCTACTCACTTCGGTTAACAGTGTCATCTTCTCTTCTTGAAGTATTTTAACCTAGAACACGATACAATTTACGCGATGAATTATCGATAAATAATATTATTTGAACAAAAATATTATTGTTATATATATACATATGTTTTATTGTACTTTTACGAACACCAGGTACAGGTACACCAAGTTGTGTTAGAAGTGAAGTTAAGTAAAAATCGTTCACACCGAATATAAGGAAAATGTAATAAAATATTATAAAAACTTAGATTTTTTTTTAAATTAAGTTTTAAATTAAGTATTTGGATTAATTCAGAAAACACGTAAACATTTATCATTTATCTAAAAAAAAACGAGACAAATGTTATACCTACCAAGGTAGAGTTGACTATTGAAAAATTTCAATTCTTAAAACGCAACTGTTCAAATAAAATTCTCATGTTACTATATATTCCTTCAATGTCATAGCGATTATAACGAGTTGTAAATCATAAACTAACCTGTGTATCGAGATCATGACACCTCTGCGCCAGCGCCTCCCTCATATCCGCATCGGTCTGGTCCGCGGCCGCAGCCTCCGAGTGCACACTGCCGCGGTTCGGGCCTAACGTTAACGTTTCCAGTTCCTTTCCAACAAAACATTCATTATCGAATAAAGCTCTGCACCGTTGCAGTCATTACTGTACTATTATGAAACAATAACTCGGTTAACCAATTACGCGAATTGGGTAATCGCTCGAGATGCACTACTTAAACAACGCGGCGGCCGTTACACCCGAAACACGTGTCGAATTGGCCGTTCGGCTGTTCGACTCGCACAAATAGAATAAAACATTACCAAATTACGCCAAACACTGTGCAATTACAAACAAACACAGAACGTAAACGCTGAAATTACACATCGCTTTCTCCACTGAACGCGCTAAGTTTAATAGACTAATCCAACGACTTCAACACTCCAGAGTTGACTAAGAGTTAACGACATTACATGCAGCACGGTACCAATTGTCGTGATCCAAGGACATTATGTGTGCGTATCTAAACAGTACGTGTTTCAAGCGAACCAGCAATAAGAATAACTATGCACCACTGAAAGTACTCTTGAGCAAGATCGTTTGCTAATTGATTTTTTTTCGACGCAGGTACACGTAACGCACTGTTTACGGACGTTGCATAATTTTAGATACACAATTCTTAATTTTCCACATTCGTTAGCAAAATATTGTTTTTAAATAAATATCGTAAAACACGGAACTATTTGCGAAATAATATATGCACTTTACATTACAACATTGAGTGTATTTGTGAAAGATAAAAAGCGTTATAATATTTCAGTTTCCACAAGTACACAATGCATCTCGGCATTCTCTGCGCCGCAGTGTTTACAGAATGTTTATAAATAGCCAATGTAGTAGAGGTTTATAATTTGATTACCTGTATTGCTTGCATTATGGACCGTTGACATGATAACTCCAGCTCCATTATGCGCGTTATGTATTCCTCTTTCTTGATGCAGTTGACTGCACAGCCTATTTGAATTACAACGACATATAAACACATAAATATCTTTGTTCTAATCTCCGTGCAAAAATCATTGATTGATTCAAGAGAGGAATAGAAACTGAAATTGTATTCGTATATTTAAATATTAATGTGTTTTACATGACATAGTAAATGAACACGCACTCCACCTGACTTTGCGTGTTAAGTGGTCCGTTGTCAGTAATATAATGAAGGCCTTTTAAAATTTGCCCCGAACCCCATGGAAACGTTTGAATTTGATCGTAATACATGATACACAGCCTTAGAGTTTTAATTTCGACCAAGGACATGCAGATCCCAATTTATCATCTTATAATATAAGTAGAACGTATCACGTATCAACATTGTGTGAAATTTACGAATATAGTAGATTATGGGCCTTCCATAGGGTGGTGATAGCCTAGTGGTTTAAGCTCGGCCTCTTAATCAAGAGTTCCAATGTTCGAACTCAGGCATATGGCTCTAATTAATTATCACTTCTCTCATAAAAAAAAGCTCCCAAAGGAGTGTGAACTCCAACAATATTCATTTGGCCCGCTCGGTGGACTAGTTTTCAGAACAAATCACAGCAATACATATAAGGTATAAATAGAATTAAAGTCTATGGAACTCAAATGCCTGCTTTAATAACCTGATTGATTCTCATGCTCATCAGTTATAGACCAGTAATAAATCTGCCATCACTCCTTTTACACAGTTATCCAGGACATTATTGTTACTAATAAAATGTACATATAAAATAGAAAAAAACAATAATGTTAAACCGGAATATAGACTGGGTTTAATAGAATGTGGAACTTACTGAGAACCAACTGCAGCAATCTTCCCAAATCTGACAGGTCAGCATTTTCAGCAATATTAACCACATCAGGACGGACAAACTCTTGCAAACTTAAATTTAGGATATCTTGATGATAATCTAAAAACGCAATATGATTTGATTTACATTGATACTGTAAAATCAGTAAGTCAATCCAAAATGGATATTCTAATATATCTTTGCACAGACTTCATGCCTAAGACCATAGCAGTATGTGCGGTTTCTAAATCAAAGTAGAGATTCTACTATTAAAGAGCTAAAGATTAAAAAGCACATATTAAAAGAATAGTAAAGCCTTATCAAAATACTTTAACTTTACTGTACTTCATCAAAATGTGTTTTATCGTCTTCTTAGTAAAATAATATTCAATTTGGTAAAACTAAAAAGTACCCTATCAACGAGTATATTCTATTACAAATTTTCGCGCATAAACGGAAGCCTCTATTCTATTTGGCTCTTGATGTCATTGTGTTAGTGAATTGAATAATGTAAGTAACATTGCATAGACAAAGCCCAATAGCTATTGTTTCTTATACAAGTGATGTCAGATCGACATCAAAATAGCGAGTAGCGTTTTACATATTTAAAGAATAGTAATATAAAATTCGAAAATTAAAATAAAAAAATAGTTCTGAACTACAAGTAAATATACCTTCTTTTAGCTTTTTTGTGACATGGCGCATAAAACCATATAAATATTTAAGATATTGACAAACATAGATAAACACCAAAACACATACCAACAACTCCTTCCAATATTTTTTTCAAATTGCTCACTTTTAGTCTCCAGTTTTGCCCCACATCTGTTTTTATTTTGGAATTCCACGCCGGGGTGAAATATTCCGGAGCAATTTGAGTAAGAGCTTCTGCTATGGCCACTCCATCAGACAGATCTATAAAAGATAAGATAATTATTCATATGAATTACCCTAAAGCCTAAGTAGGTTTTTATAAATTACTAGATGATCCCTGCGGTTTCACCAGCGTTTGAAAAGTAAATCAATAAACATGGAGCAAGATTGACACGGCGATAAAACAAAATAAAAGTATCCCACGGGAACCAAACATTTTACCGAGATAAAAAGTAGCTTATGTTATTCCAGAGTACTGTCTTTGTCTGCACTAAATTTCATCTAGATCCATTCAGCCGTTTGTAAGTTATAGAGTAGCAAACATCCATCTATCCATCCTCACAAACTTTCAGCTTTATAATATTAGTAAGATAAGATAGTAAGATTTATTGTAACTTAAACGAAAAAAAATGTATGATCTGTAATGGGTCTAATTTGTCTTGGTCACAAACTTAAGCTATTTATTTATAAATAGTATTTGATTTAACGATAATATTAGTTTTATATTATTTATTTCCATCCATGAATGATACATCCAAGAATGTAACTGTAGGCTATTGACTTAAAAAGAATGTGTTCTGAGAAGAAAAAAATTACTAAACTTATTTTAATTGTATCCATATTTATGGCATTAAAATAAAAGAAAATGTGTATTTACATATTGATAAATGAGAAAAAAAAATCCACTACACAGACATAGGCGACTTGTAGGCTATAACATGTCAGGGGCGGAGGGGACAAACCCATACTATGCTACCGCAACACATGGCGATTAGCATAATAAGCATGTAAAAGTGAAACCTTTTGATTAATCTCAGATCATTATCTTAGACATGAAATGTACTACACTCTAAGATGTCTTATAAAAAATTGCAGCTATTTATAACTGTTGTATGTACTCTACAGCAATTAAAAACTAAATACATGACATATCTTAGTTTTGGCGCTATGGTGGCCCTGGGTGGCTATGGCCCTGGTGGCGCTATGCTACTACACATATTGCTGTCCTTCCCGGGGTCTCCGGATGGACGGTTCGAGCTTCCACACTGGCCGGTCGCAACCCCGGAAGCCCCCTTTTAGTTGCCTCTTACGACAGGCAGGGGATACCGTAGTCCTATTCGGGCTTCGAAACTACAGGGGCAACGGATACCTCCCCCCTGCCCTTTCTTGGTGACGCCTTTGGAAGTCTACAGATATAGACTTATACAGATATATCTAATTATTCTAATTAACAAATTCATATAAATACATATATACGATGTAATAAAAGGGTCTGGTTCTAACCGTTACAACCGCATTTACATACCATAATTAGTACTATAGTAGCCGTTTAGGTCATATATCGTCAAAGTTAAATAAAAACCTTTTGCTGAGTAAAACTCGACTCATATTAAATACTTCATGTGAAAATATATGTCAAAGTGTACCTCATTATAATTAAGTACAGTTTCGCTTCTGCAAATAATTCGCGAGTTACCGTGCGTATTGGACTTTCGTATTTCATGATAATCCCTTGAAATTAACGAGGGAACTTGGCCGAAAAATTAACTGTGTACTTTGGATTTTGAAGTCAAATGCGAAGTCGTGACTGTGAAGTGAAATGTTGGAAATTTTTGATTTGATTGAGAGGGTACGATTTAATGAGGAGAGATATTTTGATTTATATTGAAGTAGCAAAAGGACAGGTAATTATATTGATTAGGAAGTAAGTGGTAAGTGGTCACTGCTGCCTGTGGACACTTCCATGGGCGGCAGTGACCACATATCATCAGGTGGACTACTACTTCTAGGAGTTTTCTTGTATAAGCAGTAGTGTGACGGGATGCTAAGTGGTCACTGCCACTCATGGACTAATAAGCATGTCTTGCCGGGGATCCAACCCGGGACATATTGCGAGTCAGACCGGTATAGTAACCGCTCCGCCACAAAACGAAATCAACGCGGCTATTACAATAAATAAAAAATATACATAAGTATGATACAAGAAATAATAAAATCGAATCAAACTTACGACCTTGAATATCCACGGTCGGCAAAACAGTGCGGAATGAAATCCAAACTAATCAACTCTGACAGCGAGGTCGGTAAAGAAATAACTTCATTAGAAGTTTTTTAAGTTAATCCGGGGATTAATGCCTAATCCCCGGCAGCGGATACAGAGAGCTCGAAATTGTACGTTTGGGAAATAAACTGAATATATGTCTTACTATGACTTGCTCTGATTCCAGCTCACTTTCATATGAGGCTTCTTCAGTATCCTATTCTTATTATAAACTAGCTTTTTCCCTGCGGCTTCACACGCATTCAGTTACCTACACATAAAATTCCTCTTGAATCACTCTATCTAAAAAAACCGCATCAAAATCCGTTGCGTAGTTTCAAAGATCTAAGCATACATAGAGACAGCGGAAAGCGACTTTGTTTTATACTATGTTCAGGGACAATTAATCTATTTTCCTAACGATTATAGATTGTCCTTAATTAAATAATACTTAAATATTTTACTTGAGTTTTAATGTTTATACAAACTAAAAAAAATGGAATATTTTCCTAAAACTTAATTTTATAAACTCATCTGAAAAACTTGGTACACATAACACACAATAAAGCGATAAATTACAAATAATCATCGATTAACTAACACATTTTTTTTAATATCAATGTCAAATTGGATAAAAAGTCAATTAAATTGTAATATGAGTACTATATCTAAGGCACGTGTATCCAAATCCCTCATTAATAGGGTTAATATATTTTAACTCATATATAAAAGCTGCTTCTGAAATTTTTGTACCTGAAAATGAGTTCCCAAAATTCTGGCTACATACCCTCATTGAATAGCCGCGCTAATGAAATTTATTTGCTTAAAATAATTTTGATTTCGTTGCAAATTATAATTAACACAAATTGTGTCATTTGCAATAAACAACAGCTGTTATCATTAATGATCAATCATCAACATTCTGATTTTGATTTTTACAGAAATAATCGCAATAATTACCGTGTAATTTCAACATCTATCAATTAGATGAATTTTACGCAGAAAATATCAATTATTCCGTGCCTTATTTAGGGTTTACGACTTAATTAGGCTAATTTTAATTAAAGCTCTGCAGTCTAAGGTACTTGTCGTATAGTAGACAAGTGACTAGTGTAGTGTATCTGTCTTAATAGAATGACTCCCGTTTAATTTATCGCAGATGTCTTTTTTTCCGCAGTCCATCTGATGGTAAGTGGCAACTGCCGTCCATGGAAATCTGTAATCAACTCCAGATAAGTTCAAGGAGGACTGGAAACAGAAGGACTGAGCTGGAAGGCCTCCAATAAGTATATCTCCCTAACCACACCCTTCAGATCAGAACACAGCAGTGCAGAGTCGAACTACATAGAGTTCTAACCACGGCGAAACCTAGCTGGTTAAGTAAAGTAAGTTAAGTAAATATGGGAGATATTTGTGTCGGAATTTTTCCGCGAGATAAAATTTCATCGCTTATTAATACCGCTTTACAGTCAGACATGTGGTTATAGATGTGAGACGGTATATAAGGCAAGGTATTTTTGTCACTTTTTCTGTGAGCAGTTCTCGCCTTACCGGGATAAAATGCACAGAATCCAT
This sequence comes from Urbanus proteus proteus, assembly GCA_018251915.1. Lineage (NCBI taxonomy): Eukaryota > Metazoa > Arthropoda > Insecta > Lepidoptera > Hesperiidae > Urbanus > Urbanus proteus. The sequence continues at coordinate 8,339 of DWPV01004967.1, forward strand.
GTCGATCAATATTTATATTTCTAGTTACGTGCTCTCGTTTGATTTGTGAGTCTGTCTTTTGTTTTTGAACGATAAGTTACGATTACGATTTAAGTTTTGTCTTTTCTTCGTTTTAGCATATTGGTTTTTAGGATTGTTTTTACTCAAATGGTAATAGCGGAAGGCTACGCCTTCGCTGTCTGTCCGACTGTCACAGGGCTCAACCTCTTGAATCTGACTTGAATTGTTTAAAACATTTGAATTGCTATGGAATATGCGCTATACCGCAACAAATTTTATTTATTTGTTATTGTAAAAAAATATATATTTAAAGAGCCATTGTAAGAGACCAGGATTAAACCTGTTTTTATTTGGATTTCTTCGGATTATATTTTGAATTTAACTTTTAATTTTACTTTTGATTATATTTTTGAAATTTGACTTCATACTTCAAAATGCATGTATGTTCTTTATATGTAGTTGCTATACAATCAAACAAAAGTATATGAATATTGCGCAGTACTGAACCCTTCATAAATATGCGAGTTCGAGTTTCACTTCACCAATTATTATAACTCATTCCTGCCATATTTCATATGTGAAGAACAAAAACTAACACGTCACATATCCATAAACATATGTTTTACATAAGTACGTAGTACAAAGTAGTACCCTAAATTTGGAATAAAATAAAATTTATTGGTGTCGAAGGAGACACGTTAACGCCTTACGTGACAGTGGTGCCATCTTGACGACACGCGGTAAGAATTATAATGAGGGTACATGCGAAAAGTAAGTCGATTCTAACGTGCTTTGAAAAATGTTTCGCTAACGTAGAATTGAATTTTTTGGGACATAAGTTGTAAATTCGTCTTGTAGCTTTTGACGACTCGCGTGGCGGAACGGTTTCCATACCGGTTTGACGCGCTATGGTTCCCGGGTTCGATTCCCGGACAGACATAAAAAACGATGAATTTAGATTTCTTTTGGGTCTGGATGTTTGTGTATTCGTGTATGTCCATGGCACCTACGACACAGGAGAAAATTTTACTTTGGGACTAAAAGTGTTGAAAGCGTTAAAAGTTTTTTTTGATCTTATTGGCTTTTAAACTTAGTAGAACTTTGAATTAAACTTTCCATATTTCATGGATGCCAAGGAAATTCATTATTTCAGTACTGCGCCTGTCGCCCATAGAAATTTACAATCAACCTTAGTTATAGGCCTTCCTGAGGTCTTGCGTTGCTACCCCTGAGGGCTAAGTTGGAACGCCCGAGGCATGTCTCTCTTATCACATATAGTTTAATCCAGTACACAGCAGTGCTTAACACTGCTTATACAAGGTAGAAATAGGTGTGACGGTAGTGCTGTTGATGTTCAAACACAAAGAATTCTACGAACTTATAAATCATTTAAGAAAAAAATTGTTTAACTATGAATAAGCCTGTTAAGTGATAATATTTTGTCCCTAAGCCCTTATCTGAATTAAACAATTACAACAACAAACGACTTTACATTATACAAATAAATAAAATAGATGTATCTGTTTGTGTTTTCAAAATAACAAATTTTTACTCAATGCAATTTTGTCTGATTGTTTGGCTGAGGTAATCTTTTAAACGAATGGACCGATCCTGACAGGACTTTCACTGAAAGATAACTGAAGATATAAGACGTAGCTTCAGTTACTATAATTTTTGAAAAATGTATTAGGGCGCGTTCCAAGTGCATGGGCTGTTATGGGAGAGTCGGAATCACTTATGTTTAAAATATGTATGCCTTTTACTTATTTAAAACGAGTGAAACCGCGGGGATTAGCTTGTAATTATATGAACCTGCTGTTTATATGCAGATTTATTCGCTCAGTTGATTCAATAATTCCCAAGCTTATATTTAGATGTTCTAGTTATGTGGTGATGCGGTCACCCTCATTCGGAGTGGGTTGCGGTGGAAATAGATAGGGTTGAGTACTTGGAGCGGTCTGTGGGTGATATGTGATGCTGGAGGATAATTTGCGATAAATATTATAATATTACTAGCTTATCCCCGCGGTTTCACGTACGTTAAAAAAGTCAAAAGGCATACATTTTTAAACACTAGTAATAGGCATAATACTCGTACATACAAATACATTTTCATGTAAATATAGTAGGCTCCGTGAAAAACAAACAAACCTATCCCACTGGAACAGTACATATTTTCTGTATAAAAAGTAGCCTATATGTTATTCCAAACCATAATCTATCTCTGTACCAAATTTCACCCAGATCCGTTTAGCCATTCTAAAGTTATTGTATAGTAACAAACAACTTTTTATTTATTTTCTTTTGCATAAGTCTGGTATTTCTGACAGTGTTGATGATGACCGCATCGGATGGTGATGTTACATAGAAAGACGCTGTTGCCAATCTCCTGGACTTTTCGCCTCAGTTGCCTCCTATAACATCTGCGGGAAGAGGGTAAGTGGTGCTAACCAAATACACCACACGGCACATTAAATTACATTTTAATAGCACGATCAACTGTACTTTTCCAAGAATAGTCCTATGCAATTATGCATGGCTATGGTACAGTCAGGCCTTTTTGTTGACGAAGGGAAAACCTTCAAAAGGTCGACGCCTCGGGAGCGTTATGTAGGATTTCCACCGCCTCTTACGCCAGGCTTACCGTAGCCCTATTCTGGTCCCGGAATTACAGGGACAATGATACAGTCAGGTAAAATGTTTTTTCGACTATGATTGTATTCGAATTCACTCGAGCAGTGAGACAGTCAAAGGTTAATTAAATTTCGACTGAATGCGTCCAGTGGAATCTACATGTTTACCTCTCCAACGTTCAATTGCTTACTTCCTCTGATTGCCGATGTTCAATTGATTTGTTAGGCATGCATTGTGCGATAAGCCAGTTGTATACACACAATAACATTGCTAGTTTTGAGGTTTAAGAGTGTTTCTCTAAATCTATACAAATAAATAAAGTTGAAGTGTCTGTTTGTCATTTCAAAATATCATTTTTTTATGACTAGGAAGTCGGTTTTTTTTATTATTTATTAGTTTGGTATTTTGTTAAATGGGCAACATAGAGAAAGTGTTGGTACCGTTTGCAAAAATGCAATATGCGCTGAATTTGAGTAGGAGAGATAGCTTAAAATTTGATACACAAATTGTACTTTTTTGCAATGAAACAAAATTAACCAAATTCGGTCTGATCTTCCTTCTAAAACATTTGTCGCAACCCTTTTTATGTCCCACTGCTGGGTACTCCACCACGTTGCTCCAATGCGTGTTGGTGGAGGGGATACGGGTTAGTGGCTAACCCGTGTCGAATGTTTTCAAACCACCCATAAGGCCTCCGACAAGGTTTAACGACTGCTACCCAAACATAACAACCGGGGCCGACAGCTTAACGTGCCCTCCGAAGCACGGAAATTTTTGCCACTAGTGGTCACCCATCCATCTAGCGATCGCGCCCAACGTTGCTTAACTTTGTAGATCGGTTGAGATCTACGCAATCCGGCGGGCTATGCGTGCTTCTAAAACATTAGTACCTATTGCTAACTATAAGCACTAGAACTTAGCAATCGTAGCACAGCTTCAATATACTAAGAGTTATCCACAACCAGAACAAACAAGAGCCTGTATTGTAGACGCTATTAGCTGACCTCTCCGTATTAATCAATTTCATAATTGCATTTACACAGCAATGGAGTGGACTCCACGTGCAAGATATACATATATCATAAACTAGATTTCGTACCAAATGAATTAATGTTAGTTATTTTGCTCCAAAAATGGAATATGTATAATTGATCTTTTCGATATGGACATCTTAGATAAATAAAGTAGATAGATCTATCATTCGTAACAAAAAAATGAAACCATTTTTAAAATGGTCGGGTTATAAAAGTGACTATGTGAGTGTAAATGAACAAGAAACTACGCTGGTTTTGTGTGAGTGTGTGCGTATAAATACATGAAATTATTATGAAAACATTATGAGATTATGAAATTATTATGAGAGCAGTGATAGCCTAATGGTTGAAACTTAGCCTCTCAATCGAGGGGTTCGAGGTTCAACTCCCGGGCACGCACCTCTGACTTATGTGCGAATTAAAAATTAATTATCACTTGCTTTACGGTGAAGGAAAACATCGTGAGGAAACCTGCATATTTGTGAGTTCTTAAAAAAAAAGTTCTCAAAAGGTGTGTGAAGTCTACTAATTCGCACTTGGCCAGCGCGGTGGACTAAGGCCTAAATCCCTCTTACTATGAGGGGAGACCCGTGCCCAACAGTGGGACAATAATGGGTAGATGATGAATTATGAAAACAATAGGCAGTACCGGAGAGAGTAAAATTTAACAATAATATTAACTTACAGTGGCCATAACGCGTTTTTTTGTAGATAGTCCCAGATTTGTGGCCATTTCCGTTCTGAGTCTGTACGTGTCTTATATGTACAAATATTTAAAACTAGTATTTACCCGCAGCTCCGCTGGCACGGTTGTATACATTCGCACAAAGAGGCCGTAGGTATAAATGTAGGTACATTGTAGGTATTAAAGTTACTTTTCTATCCCTCGGGAGTAGTACGTTTTTTCGGGATGAAAGGTACTCTATGTCCTTTTCTGGACCCGT
>DWPV01004968.1:0-12949 GCA_018251915.1 Urbanus proteus proteus
GAGTCACTAAAACTTGCAAACCTCACCGGAGAAAAGCGAAAAAACAAAGCGAAACACTTCCCTAGTACAAAACAAAGATATTCCGCTTATTAAGTAAGTACATCGATCAGTGCCACTATGCGCTGCGCCACGATTATTTATACATTCGCCACCGACTAATCTCAAACAACACGCTCTTAAGAAAACTACCACTGTTTGATGAATTAATGGTAAGTTCCTAAGAATGTATGGCTCAGTAGCGTAGTGACTTGAAATGGTCGTTAATACTGAAGATTCAAGCTATCAAATCCTAGTCATGTAGCCGAGATTTTTCAAAGTTTTACGTGTAACATTTGCTTTAATGATGAAGCAAAACATCGGGAGAAAACTTACACGCCTGAGAGTAAATGTCTTAAAGGTATATGAAGCTGCCGATTACCACTTAGAGTGGTAGCTTTTTTTATATTTAGGTCTAATGATAAGGAAGACGGGCTATCTGATGGTAAGTAGTCTCTGTCGCCTATGTACATTTTCAACATCAGAGGAGCCGCCAATGTATCGCCGGCTTTAAAGAAAGAGCTCTTTTTGCACCTCTCTTGAAGGACTTTTGACTTGAACTGCGGATCTTCATTTATTTCTACTTTATTACAACGGTGTCGCGTTATGTGGGAGTAATAATAACTTTGGGTTCATATACAATTGTCAAATGCATCAACCCTATAAGACTGACCTCTTGTTATCTTCTTTAATGAACTTTTGCAAAAAAAAAAACTATTAGCAGTAAGTATATAATAGTTCAAAAGTTATGGACATAAAATTCAAAGTATCAATTAAGTATTAACCTCGTAATAATGGTATTACGTGGCAGTAATGGCGCAAATTAGGAATTTGATGGCATTACTTTTATCACAAGCTATAAAGTGGACCGAGAGGACTCATTACAGTATCAATTAAAAATAAATTCAGACCTCTAGCACTTTATAAAAGAGGATGTAATTTCGTTAGTGCGCTACAGCCTAAGTATGGCGTCCATATTGTGTTTTTATTACAGGATACACTTTAATGTAATCACAGTGTATCTAAAATTTTAAATAGATGGTTTTTACAATTAAAGTTGTAAAGATTTTTATCCAAAGATAAACAAGAAATGTACATATGTAGAGCATTGAATCTGAAATTAATTGATATTGATTTATTTTATTTTGATTTTTTTATTAATAAAATATGTGAATGGTGAAATTTTAAACATTAAGTAACCTGATGGTAAGTGACAACTGTGGATTATGCATATCTGTAATGAACTATAGATAAAAATAAAGTCCTACCTGAGGTCAGATACAGATGCGTTGATACCCCTTCTATAGAGCCATTAAGCCATATGATATTTTAGAAGCAGGACCGTCCTACAGAACATAAAATTGTATCCACCATAGCCTAATGCAAAGCGGAAACGCTCTCCCTTGAGACAAATTCAATTAATACCCTTTATAATAGCAGCTTCGATACGAGCGCTGAAAACCTTTTTAACTCATTTCTCGCAAAGCTGATCTCATTTTACTTAGTGCTCGCTGTTATTTTAAAAAAACCTATGTATAATAGGGTACCTACTACTCTTAGTATTACTTAGTAGAAGAATATCTAGGAAGTAATAAAATAGAAATACAATCTCATGATTAGTAAAGTTTCATTTTTTTTACTGTGCAATAGAAAACGGCCCGTTACTGCCGCCTCTAGGCAACTGAGGCAATTGAAGTGTCTGTTTGTGATTTCAAAATATTTTTTTTTACTCAATGCATATGAAAATATACACGATACCGATAACGAAAATGCAATTAATTTTTTTGTCTGTCTGTCTGTCTGTTTGGCTGAGGTAATCTTCTAAACGGCTAGACCGATTTTGACGGGACTTTCACTGGAAGATAGCTGAAGATCTAAGGCGTAACATAGGCTTCTTCAATTTTTGAAAAATTAATTCGCGGGAGAGCGGGATGACATTTATGTTTAAATATGTATTATTTTTTACTTTTTAAACGCGGGTGAAACCGCGGGGATCAGCTAGTTATAAATATAATTCGTGAATCGTCGAGCAGAATACGTTATTGCATATTATCGCTTGGCGCCGCTTGTATTTTACGGAGATAATAAAAATGCATGACAACGTTAAGCTAAGTCAGCTTAATGTATGACAAAGAAATGCTTGTCACATTATATCATGAACAATATTTTGCCAACATTTAATATTCAATTACTTTGCATAATACTTATGTATTGTCACTGTATTGTATTTAACTTTATGTCACTTTAGCTAGATTAGATATTAGATAGAGCTTTTTAATTACACATTAACTGAAATATTACGTTTTCCTTTAATTGGTTCAAAGATATATCTTCTATTAAGCTCTATTAAGAGCACTTTATTGAAATATTCAATAAATAATGAAAACATGGCCATGTTGCGTTATTATACATTATTTCCTTTTGTTTTAGACTTAAACCATATTTATATATGATCTTTAGACAATAAATTGGAGTATTTTTGTTATTTTTCTTGTAACATTTAAGATTTGCACCCTTTTAATACGAAATCTACTCGAGATTTAAACCCATTGTATACTTGTAACAACATCGTGATAAACAAATGATTATCGTCGCATACTTTGTTTAAACGTCCCCACAAATGTCACAATCGTGCTTTTGATTTACAATATTACCCAGATTTACAACGTCGTTAAAAGTTGTTAATTATTCCCGATTCGTTGGATACCTATACATTCTGTATTCCTTGGCGCCGCACCGACTTTACGAGGACAATAAAAATGTGCGACGACATATACGTCAGTTGCACAGCACAGCGTGTATGTCAATGAGTTACTCGTGACACACGCTTACTGGAAGAGCCTATATCCGCGTCTGCTGTGATGTGAATGAGAATAAATTGCGCATATAATTAGTAATGGTGATGAATGGAAAGCGCATCTAAGCATATGCGTCCAGGATCAGTAAGATACGAGTGGCACGGGTATTATGTTCACATTCAGTTGGATTTGATATCTTATAAATATTTTACATCTACTTAAAACCACTATTGTGGACTTCCGAAAATTAAGATGTTTGATATTGTAACGACTTTTAATTAGGTCAATCTACTACTAGCGATAAAAATTTGCGATAATTTTACCTATGACAGATTTAATAAAAATATATTTAACAGCTAATTTACCCTGTAATAAGAAGCTTTAAAGCTCTCTAAAATGGACTAACTTAGTCACTGTTGTCCCTAATTTCGCAAAAGTCTGCGAAGTCACTTCCAGTTACCATAACGCTGTAAAGAGCGCCATTGGCTAAAATTCTAACCAGCTCAGTGCAACGGCGCCATAAATTTGTCAACGTCTCAGCTGTCACCGAGCCGGGTTTCCACCTATTTACTAAGCAGTACGATCACTGTTCGGAATCACAAGCCACGATTTCGGCTCCAAATGCATTAAACATTTTGCTACACGATATTTTAGGTTGCCAAGTGACAATTTACATCCACATCCACGGTATAAATTGCCAAACAAATTGGCAAATTACAGTCAAAATGTTGTGTATATTTTGTCCCTTTAAGGTTGATGGATTTTTATGCAGCTGTAGCAGTAATAGCGGCTCCGTTTACTTGCACCTGTAATCAAATTAATTAATGACGATTTATTTAGTTATTGTTTTTTATAGACATTTTGTTTTACAGTGATAGTGATTTGTATCATCAGATAAGGTTCAGTTCACATAATGTTCAATTTCAGTCATGTGAGTATTTTACCGGAAGAAAAATATCGTAAGTAACGCCTACACGCCTGAAAGTTCTTCAGAAAAAGTTCTCAGATGTGTTAGAAATCTATTTAAATTTGGTTAGCGCGATAGACATCGTCCAAACTCCGATTCACCCGAGAGGAGTCATTTGCGTAGCAGTGGGACTATGGGACGGTAATAAATTAATGAAATTAGTTTTGAAGTCTTGTGGTATGAAAATAGCATGATTTCCTTTCTACTCGTTCACATCATACGATTAAGGCATTTAATCAAAACGGTACAGCTACAGTCAGCATGGTAAGCCAAGTATGACTGCGACAAAATCCTCTTGTTCAGAGGAGGTCTATGTCAGGCAACGGCAAAAACAAACTCCTTGGGTCTTTTATTTAAGAAACAAAATGATAAATTACTGTTTATGCTTTATAAAGGTATCCCAATAAACTACCAATTGAATCAGTGTAACGTCAGAGCCATAAAGCTTTTTGAGATTTAATGTATTTATTACGGGCAACAAAAACATTTCGGGACCAATAGTCATAATTGAAATGTTCTACATTGTGGTCTCAATTTTGGATCCCACGCGATCTTCTTAGAAGATGTATAGAGGGGCGCCCCGCTGCGTTTTCGCCTGAAGTGTCAAAGTGTCTTCGGTAAACCACCCCAGACTCCAATAGCTTCCCTTTGCTATTAAAACTTCAAATTTTACTCCTATCCTCTTAGAAATAAGCGCTACTAGGGTTTACTCTGTCGTTACGTTTTTTCGTAGAAATTTGCGTTGCTCTGTATCAGGTGATAGATCTATTAGCTGCATTCTTGGCTCGTAGTGAACTCGATTCAGTAACGATTACATTTTGAACGGTTCTGGGAAGGTTCTATTACGAAATAGGGTTGTCGTCAGGTATCATAATAATTCGATCGTTTGGGCTTCGTATCATTCTGAAACGCTAGATTGTTTTGTTTTGTAACCCGATATAAACTAAGTATTTATACAGAAGACTATGATGTATAACATAAGCTAAATGGATTCATCTCTGGAGGTATATGATGTCATATACCTCCAGAGATGAATCCATTTAGCTTTATTATGCCTATATTGAAATGTATCCAAAAGTTTTAAGGATAGTTTTCATTATGACAAAAATGATCCTTAACTTGCTATTTTGAAGAAACGATCGATACTTCTAATACAAAATTAGATTAGTTTTAAGTAGTTATGGAAATTGCCATAATATTGTATGTAATAGTCGAAGCGATATATGTAGATCTTTACTTTTACTTTTATGGAGGCACCGATATGTTTGTTTTAAGATCTCAAGCCGATATGTTTGATTTGAGAGATCAAAGCCATTGAGAGTGTTTTAGTGAGTTTGAATCTCAGGTATCCCGGTATTACCCCGGAAGATCAGGTATTTTGAGAAGATTTCCCTCTCTATTCGTTTTAATTTTTTTACCATGATTGTATTTTATGAATTACGTGGATGTCTCCATAGACCAGTCAAGATTAAACGCGAAGTTCATAAATGATTTTCACGAAATATGTGTTACAGAATTAATTATTTTTAAAGCCAAATAATATTCAATTCGTGTGCTGCCGGCTCAATGTAGACGAGGTGACATCGTTCAATTCAATTATTCAGCCAGTGTTGCTGATTTGTGTGCTGATCACATAGTTGTCAAATTGACATTTTAATAGCTAAGTAATGACTAGAATAATTAAATATGTTACTTGAAGTATCCGCTTAATATTTATCGAGTTTTCCTTGTCCGCCAAAATTAAGTTTTGTGTATAATTCATGATACGCAATAATACCTACTTAAGATTTCTGCTACTCTACATGCTCTACACAAAAGAAAATATCTGTGATATATTTATATTATTTAATTTTATAGTTACGTTAGGTAGTAATTTTTAGTCTTTGTTTCTGTTCATGGTATCTATGCCTTTTTTGGTAAGAGGCGTTGTAGAAAGCATTTAAGTAGTGTTCGTCAATGCTTGAATTAGTCAGCAATACTTACTCTTTAAATGTTTGATACGTATTTCATCCAGATGGTTAACTCAAGGATTTGTGTTATGTTCCCTCATGGTACGTTAATAAAGTCATAACTATTAAATAATGTATTTAGGAAGATTATGAGCATGTTGATAACATGGTCGTATCAGGCTCGAAGGACCATTAAAGTTAAGAGCTGTGGCTTTTGCTAATTTATAGAGCCTTTTCTAGTTTCTTTTAGACAGGTTGTTTTCTATGGACGCTAGGGCGGGTGGACGCGGCGGCACTCTCTCGGCACGCCCGCTAAATAAATTCATTAGTTAAATCACCGCCGGCGGCGTTTTATGTCGGTAACTTCAAAGAACCAGTCCGCCGCCCTGCCAGGGGCGCGTTCGCCCGACTTTTTACTCAGAAAACTTTGTAAACAAAATGATATGGTGCGTCCGAATGTTTGATCCGCCTTTATTATCTGTATACAGAGTGAATGTTTAGCTAGCAAACGCCCTCTTGGTGATTGCTGATGTCGCTGAAATAACTGTTTAATTCAGCTGCAAAACAGTATTGTTCGTTGTAATATTTCATAATGTTGTTTGATTTAACTAGTCTAGTGATATCACAATATTATCTTTGGCCAAATATAGCACCTAAAATAGTATTTAAGCATCGCAGATTTTTAATGAACATTATCTTCCAAATAACCATTTTTTTTAAGTTTGGTGTTGATATGGCATGCCCATGTGTGTCCGGTGGCGCTCGTAGCAAACAGTCAGCTCCATTCAATGCTTTTATTTTACAGCGTCTGCTCCCCTCCTTTCATGATCTGAGCGGGACAGCCTTATTACGTGTGTGGTCCTAAGGCCAAGGGTTCGGTTGTTTCCGTAAGTCTTCGGGCGAGTTCGTGTCCCAGAGCGGCAACATAATCAACCGAACCATGATGGCGGATTCAACAAACATTCTGTGTATATATTCGGCCAGTGTTTGATTCAGTGCTGCTCGGGTCGCGCTAGAGTCTACACGTGAACACGACATCGCTAGATAATCGGAACTCGGTATCGTGCCGTGTTTCGAACGGTCAGTGATAGATAGAAGTGAAGAATTCGGGTGTACAAGTGTGTGGTTATGTTGCGGCGAGTGATATGACAGCGTGCGCCGCCAGACGGATTTCAGCCGTCTTCATGAGGATACTGGTGACAAGTCTGGCCCCGAGATCATGGTGGCTCCCGATTCCGAGGCTCCTTCGAATCCTCGGATAGCGGGTGCTGCGAACGAAAGCCCCTCCGCCGCCGAGGCGCGCCACAGCGCTGACCTGTATATACGCACCAGTTGGGTGGACGCGGCACTAGCACTCTCCGAACTCGAAAAGGTTGAGTATCCACTATCTATCCGAGAACATAGTGTCAAATTTCGATTGTCATATTGCACGTGTGATTGTTTTTCTGCGAATGTCAATCGGGCCCAGAAACGCGGCAGCGCGGGACGTAGCGCCCGCTAGTGGTAGCCGTGCGTACTACAGGGACGCGCGCATTTTGAAGCTTTAATCACTTGTAAATAATACAGATAACAAATATGCAAAGTTAAGTGCACGATTGTAATGATCAAATTGAATGTTAAGTTATTATTTGTATGATTAAATTTGTTAGAAAATATAAATTCTAGAAATTAAATGACTCTAACCATTAATAAAACAAACGTAGTATTGTTAGTACGATTAATTAAACACAGCTTAAAGCATTGGTATGTTAAGATCATCAGTATAAGAATCTTTAAATAAGTTAATTCGGAAAATAAGTATTCATTAAAATAACATGTGTATATTTATGCAATCGAATGTACTGAATAAAATTCGAATAAACCATTACATTACGGGATGACATGATCAATTGCGAAATGAAAATAGCTTCTCGAAAGTCTTGCAGGGTTAATTGTTGCAATACACGTTTACTGGTATAGACAGTTTAAATTGTCGGACTGTGTACGTATAGTGGAGAGGAAGACGAGTTCGGGGAAGGTAGCGCTTTCCTAGAAGGCCGCACGCACGCCCTGCGGTGGTCCGCACCCCCGCCGGAGCGCCTCGCAAAACCTTTCACACAATTCATCCTATTAAAAAAACCAAGATGCCTATCTCTGCGTAACTTATCCCTTAACAAAACAATTAAAACATAAATCAACTCGTTTCTATTGTCATTAAAAAAACGGATAACAGTTTTTGTGAAAGTTCAAATGAGTATACGCAATACAAAAACAGCTGTAGCGTAGTGCTATAGGTATTGGATAGTTATAATGTACGGCGGACGGGCGCATGCAAGATGAAGCAATTAAGGCACAGCGGGTAGGGCGCGGGGGGCTGCGCACGCGCACCCAGCGGCGCCGATAGAGACATCAACGCGGAGCGCATGCCATTCACTCTATTAGAAGAGAAAATGTACACCGCTAATGGTGATTACGATTTGGGATGAAGTCATTACGATTATGATGAAATCATTACTAGAGCATTACGGCTTAGTCTATATGTAACATAATAATTATTTCAGTTTCTTTGCATGAAATTTGTCTACGTGTACAGATATAATAACAAAAACAATTTCGGTAGTATCAATTGAATGATATTTTTAATGATTTACTGCCGTCACAGTCATCAGGCTCATTAGCATCATCAACAGTAATTAAATCTCAAAATCAATAAAATCACTGCTTGGTATCAGTATTTTATAAAATAAGAAGAACTCCTCTAAAAATGTTTATATCTGTTAGGACCGCACAAGGTTCGACTCGTAGAATTGAGACATCTTGTGGTTTCCGATCTCGCGTCTCTTTCTCTCCTGTCAGGGGAGTAGAAGCTTTCCTTTTCTTTAAGATTTAAGCTCCATCTCTTTCCCACTCGTATTTCCCACATATGTTGCATCTTCCTCCAAACATTGAGCATGCCGGCGGCGGTCGGCAGCTGCGCTGGAGACCTATAAATGATTGTTACTACACCCACGATTCCAAAGGTGCAGCTTTAAAATTGGACTTCTGGGTATTCTCATTATGCTAGTAAATGCAGCTGAAAATATTTTCTCGAGGACCAGTTTTGTATAGCAATATGACAGACTCTATGTAGAGTTCGGAATATATCGTGATCAGTATTATAGAATACTTTTAGCACCAAAATAATATACCTTGTCCCTATTATGATTTCTACGCGAGCAAAAAGCTTATTGTTAATTATGTTTTATTTAGTTTAATACAATGTCTATTGAGAACAAATTATATTTGGAGACAAGTTAATTAGACTAATGTCTACCGAATGATTCAGTGATGCGTTTGCTGACTCTGAAATTTAAAATTTGCACATATTTTGATCACAAATGTAAATCACCAAAAATAAAAAAGGGTAGTCACAAGCCAACAAACAAAATAGAACGTCATAAAACCGTTTCCTAAACCTGTTTCATTCTCTAACTTTATTATTTGCCAATTTTTAATTTTCAGCTAAATTACAAAATCAAATTTAACTTGAAAGCATCAGTACTTGCGAACTTTTGAATAAGATTCAAGCACATGCATCGTATGTTACGTAACCCTAACTTGACACTGATTAGCACCAGAGGGTGTCGGCTTACCACTTAGTGGTCGCCGTCACCAGCAACACGTGGCATGCACACGCATGGCTGCACGGCATTTTTCCTCCCCATTGACCAATACTTCCGACCCAGTAGCTCCACTACGCCATATGCTTAGGTCTTAACTAACATGACGCCTGAACTATTTTACTTTCGAATTCCGCTGGGACGATTTTTATGTGCTTACCCTTTTTTAATTGAAGCTTGTTACAACTAAGACCTTATAAACACAAATATTTTACCATATAAGTATTTTTAAAAGATTTCATCCCTACTTGATTTACACGTCTCTATCTTGAGTGTAAATCTTAAAAATAGATAGGTATAATATTTTGAATATACACAGTTATTTCAATACACTTATGTACATTTTATGTCTAAGTAAGTACATAACTATTATTAACTATAAATGTAAAAACATATACTTAGTAGTATTTAGTGACTAGAAATTGTATTTAGGTATTTACGTGACTAGAAATTGCAGGAGTTAAGACGTTAAAAGTTACAGAATCATGTTTATGGAACATAATATATTAAGTAAAACATTTTACAAAAAAGGCTATAAAAAGAAAATGTTACCATACACGGAACCAATACTGTAAGAAACGAATATAAGAACGTAGGTATAGTTAATTATTCTGGTAACTTAGTTTCCATATGACTCTACACTTTTTATTTAGACTTCGTCCCACCAGAACATTTGCCCATACACACTGCGTACATAATAAAGTTTTAATAAGCTAATGTTACGTATGGATTTATCTTGGAAAGTTAACTAGTAACCTAGTGTATTATCGATAAAGTCGGTATCATATGACCGTCCGAACCGGTTAGGCCTGTGTGCCTAACTTGCCAACTTTCTCGACATTACCGATTTCCGCCTCTAAAATACGCTATATCGATATGCAATTACGTATCGATATTCAATAGAGTTGCTGTGATTTAAAAGGTTTAAATCCTTCTTTCATCGTTTCATTATTTTTTATTTCGTGATATAATGATAAACCGGCAGATGTTAAAAACTTGTTACTCATTAAGAGAAACATTAAAGTCGAATTGGGTATCGTTACATAATGAAGGAATTTATTGACCAACTTTATTATCATTACGCGGTACTTTGCGAAATTAACAAATAAAGAATTCAAATTGTTTTTTTTTGTAACAGTACCTGATTAAGATAGTAGTGGAAAAGCTGAAAGATTTTTTTTATGAAAAGGGTGTTTTATTTCATTTATCTTCAGTTATTTTTACTACGATCTTCATACTTACTCGGAAACAAACACCAACTAGTTCCAACGCTATGTAATTAAAACATGGCCACTAACGGTCTATCATATCATTACACATTAATAACCTGATTTGAGTTATGAGATTGTTATTACGATCGCGTCAGTATTATCTGTCGTTTAGTAAATTATAATGTGTATGAATAATAATAATATAATAGATTTTTGGCCTGAATACACAAGATTGCTTTGTTATCTAAGAAACCTACCACGCACTTATAATTAGGTATCTTCGTTAAAAACGAGTAAAATTATTCTTTAAGATTTTTTATCCCGTTTAACCAAAGTTTGTATAAGACAAGGAATGTCTTACAAAACATAGTTACTAACTCATAAAATTTTAACGCTCTCGGCCGCACGACCTCTGCTCTCGCGTAGTCAAAATTACATAAAGCGTCGTGTCATTGACATTCAATAGCGCGCTGGTGGCCGACTGGCCAATTGGCCATACGTGATGTCCTTGACAACGATCCCGTTTACGAATGTCGATGTGGTGATTAACATTTTTTACACGATCCGCTAAAATAATAGGTAACACGTCGTCAACGAACTTCCCAATCAATCAGCATGTTTTAGAGATCGGTTGGAACGATTGATTGCTGTATTTTTAGATGGCGATTTGTCTTACCTGATGGTTAGTCAGATTTCGTGTGTATACGAATTAGATACATATCTTATTATAAGTTTAGTTTTATTCGTGTAATGTTAACAATTTTCATTTGTATAAGACAAAATAAATATTATGATTACCTATACTTGTTTAACATGAGGCTATGCACTTAAACCCATGTACATTAAAGACAATATGATGTATACAAAAAGGTAAGCTAGTAAAACAAAGATACAGGAACAACGCGAGCACGTACAAGAACATTTGCTCGCAGTCAATAGTAATAGTTGGGTTCGGTAATAGAACGCACGACGCTCCATGCATTCTCATGGGATAATAGGTGGGCCCACACCCACGGCCCATTATATGCAGATATCCGGAACTCTAAGATAGTGTTGCCAGCTTTCATGTAAATTGCGGGACCTTGCGACACTGGCGCTATATTATATTTCCTGATAAGACGTATACCATAAAATCTTCAGTAAATTCGTGTTTGAGGCTAAGAGGGCAAGGGCGTAATAATTAATAATGTTAATCGAAAGTAATAAAGACGACTTGATAATATTACGGTTAAAAGAGAATTTTTTTATAAATAGAAGACATAAGAAAAAGAAATAGCTTTTGAGCGAATGGAGGAACCGTTTCACACACACAATCTCATATTATTTCAAATAAACAAGAAGTAAAAAAAAACGTAACGGGTACAAAAAATTACGATATCCCTGACCCATATCATTGTTCTCGGAAAAAAACCTGTGGAATAACAAAAAATACAATATCCCAGCACAATACACGACCTGGTAACAGTAGTCACGCCCAACGGTCGACGGTTCAATCGATCCAGGATGTCGGAGTACGCCAATCATGCAGATCACGGTGAAGGAGACTTGAGCCTCTCCGCACTGAACATTGATGAATCGACGTGTCAAGTCATCGGCCTTAATATATCTATCATGCGCAAATGTGAGGCGATTATACTCGTATAGGACTTACGAGTGCGGACGTTTTTATGGGCTTGAAGCTTGAAATCGACGAAAATTTAACGTTTTGCTTTGTTTGTTTGCAATTTTATGGTCAATATCCGTTAAGATTAAGTATCTATGCTTAACTTTAATGTCTGATAGGTCGTGATAATGTTGTTAAAAATCTTGCGTGGGTACTTACACATCTCGTGAAACTTTTGGTTTATAGTTCATGCCTTTTTGAAAATTAAATCATCGCAAACGTAACAGTTCAATGATTGAAATTCGTGTAATAAATGATCGAAAACGTGAAAATTACATTGAGATTAATTCCATAAATTAATAATACGTGTATGGCATATCTAAAACAAATTACGTTATTAATAGAATTAAATAGCGGGCCCTCGTGGAAAGTTTCTGGCTGTTTGGTCTCCAGGTAATCTGCAAAGAGTTGTTTATCTGCGCAAAACCTATGTAACAGGTTATAGGTGTGTACTTGAACAACGACTAGTGTGCGCCGTCATATATTTATATCTATGTATAATATAGACATTGTGCGATGTCAATAAACCTTCATAAATTCTGTTAGTTATTCAGTTACTTATATCAAAATTGCAACCTATTTATCTACTATTAAATATAATTAGACTACGTTGCTGTTACATCTTTGATTAAGTAATTAACCTTCAAAAATATTTACATATTTTGAATAAAACGACTTACCTAAATT
>DWPV01004969.1:0-12947 GCA_018251915.1 Urbanus proteus proteus
TATACTTTCATATGCATTAAGTAAAAAATTGTTATTTTGAAATCACAAACAGACACTTCAATTTTATTTATTTGTATTGATAGTAACAGTGTAAAGACCTTTTGAAGGTGATAGAACTCTATGTAGTTCGTGGCGGCACTACCGCCACACCTATTTTTGCCTTTTAACAGCAGTGTTAAGCACTGCTGTTACAAGGCAGCAGTTCTGGCCTGAAGAGTGTGGTTAGGGAGATATACTTATCCGAGGCATTCTAGCTTAATCTTCAGGGGTAGCAACGCATCTGTGGTCAACCTTAGTTAGGTCCTTGATCTTAAATGGGGTTGATTACAGATGTCCATGGGCGGCAGTGGCCACTTACCATCAGGTGGACTGTATGCTCGTTTGCTAATTGGATCATATAAAAAAATCTATATTCTGGTTTGAAGGTTGCGTTAAGACATTTAGTGGATATGTCTAACTGAGGCGGTCCCATAACCTGTAGAAGACTGCCAAGCCGTTAAATTGGAGGGCAGGAGACGTTGGACAGGCGCCAAATTAGCGAGGCCTTTATCTAGATATGGCCATTCAAAGGTTAATGTTTGTAAAAATATAACTTATATTAAACTAATTACCTGCTAAAATAGTCACATAGTACATTCTGAATAGCATGGACTGTGAGGAAAACGTGTCTAATAAAAACACTCAAACTCAGAATTATCTAAACCATTTATCTGAGGTCTATCTGAGGATCGAATTTGGTTTATTATGTGTGTCAGAAAGAAATCCATAATTTATCGTTCAGGCTTAATTTATATTTCAGCTTTGGCGGACACAGAACCTAGTACTTTGAGCATATTCAATATGATGTTCGCTCCGCACTGCGGACTCTATTTAATGCTCTACTTTGTGATATTTTCGATGACATTCATTAGTTCCCGACGCTCATTGAAGGGCTACTCATCATTGCTTTACACTGAAAGGGCAAGGTACAAAGGACCCTTTTTAACTTTTGTCGTTTCCTTTTTGTAAATTTTTCTTTCTATTTTTCTTTCGTGAGCTCTTTCAGCTACTGAAGTAGCGTCGATGGATAGAAACAATTAAAACTTCCGACAAAGGACTTATCTCTTACTTACAGTTCAAATAACTGATGTTTGAGTGATTTGACGAGAAATATTTTCTACATTTTACATAAATGCGGCATAAAATTTATACTAAGTATATAAAATAATTGCTAGACAAAATTAATCAGTTCATTTACATTTTCACTAACACAAGAAATTAATTAGTTTTCAACAATAATTTTACGTTAAAATTACAAACATATCAAATGTTTAACGGAACTTTATTAAAGAAACAAACACGGCTTTTATAAAAAAAAATTAAGTGTATATATTTCGGCACAAAACATTCTTTTACGAGTAACTATAACATCAATACCCTTACGAAGTACCGAACCCTTTGTATCCTTGTTAGTTTGTGTACACAATTATTTTCGTAGGCTTTCAAAGGACATATACAAATTCTTTTGCAACAATAACCACGTTGAAGGATCGTTTGAGCGATATTTTTCAAATCAATCGCAATTTACGCTTTATCCGTACGGTATAATGATCTGAGGAATAAGTTTAAACATTCTAAGAAATGCGTAATAAGACGAAACTTGGGTAATCCAATTAATTGTATATAAGCTAAAAAGTTATATACATATAAGTATGTTTTTGTAACACAAGTAGTACCTATTCAATATTACGATAGGAAAGGAATAATAAAGCAAAGTTTACTATCGGCAATGTAAACGAAATCTAGACTAAGACCAAATTTGAATAACCTAATTTAATAAAACCTTAGCTGAAAAATTAAAGATAAAATGAAGACGAAATATTTCGTATTGAGAAAGGAAATGAAGGAATAATATACAAAAGTATGGATAAAGTAGGTTATTAATAATATTAATAGATTTGTGGATCCAAGTATACATGACACGCTGGACCGCTAATCCGAGTGAGTGTGAAGCGTTATTTATATATTTATTTTTATATTATATAATTATATATTTACCCAGAACAGAAATTTAAATTCATCATTCAGATGTCTGTATGACCGGAAATCGAACCCAGAGCCAATGACCGCTCCGCTACGCGGGCCGTCAAATTATCAAAATGTTTTGTAAAATATGAAGCGCTAAGAATATGCCAGGAGATCGGAATAATATGATTTCCAATATAAGGAACCCCTGCAAAGAATTAAGGTGGCCATTATTGGCCATAATTTCAGCAAGTTCAAAAAGAGGTTGGGTTCAATATGTTGCAGAATTGATTGCCGGAGAGGTGACGAGTTTTGGAATGGAGATCATGAATTGGTGGACGTCATATTTCTTGACGTACCTAATATTCCGGCGGCGATGTAATCATTGTTACCTATCAGTACTCCAAATAGGATTAATGCCCTACCTGACTTCGCCCAGACTTACCAGATCACAGGAGAAGGAGTCACAGATAAAGCATCAGTCTTAGATCTCAGGGGTGGCAACTAACAACATAACAAGTGTACCAGACTTGTCTGTGACTCCTTTTTTGTGTCATCTCTAAGGAGCACAAGTTTTATTTTTAAAGTTAAGTGAAAAATTTACGTGGAAATATACGCAGTACCATAATATGTAACACCATTAATTTATGGCAATGCACTTAACATTATATCTTCAAGCACTGTTTAGTATTTCACTATACATTGGTTTTCGTTTTGTTATATTTTTATGTTGCTAAATTACTCAAATAAACTGCTTAATTAGTATGATATGTTGTTTTGAAAACAAAATGGAAGCTATATCAATCTATCCATCTAATTCCATGATTCCCAGTGTCTATTTCGGGCCTAATACCAATAACCGTTGCTCTAGCTAGCGTATTATGTAGATATATGATGACAAGCAATAATTCCGGCAATACACTCTGTATCGATTTTAGCATTAGTTCATCCATCAAAGGTACGTCAGTCTCGAATCCGGAATGGCTTGATGGAATTTGTCCTTAAGAATTAGTAGGTCTTCATTATCGGATGACCCAGAAGATCGTATTACCGTTCCTCTTTTATTCTGTAAACATTTCCCTGGGAATTGAGAAAGGAAAGATATCTTAATTTATTCTGTAGGTAATGTTTGATTCGATTGTATTTACGTTACGGATACAATCTTGAATCTTGATGTCTTAAGGTGGTAACACACGAGAGAATATTCACGTCGACAACAGTCGCTGCTGGTCGCTGATTGTGTTCAGCTATATTTGATTGTGTCAGTTGCTGATGACTGTTTGCGACTGATAATGACATTCACCGACATAAATTGTCGTTCGTGTATTAGGTCCTTTACTAAATCGTGATACGTGTTATTTTACTGATGCGTAGAGGATCAATTATCGCCAAATAGATAGATAAAGGAGATTTTTTTGTCTTGGTATTTCTGTACTGTTTGTCTTTATTGATATTTCAATACAAGTTTAATTGTTGTGAAAATTTAAATGCTCAATAAAATACATAGATAAGTTACTTTTATTTCTGTATCGATGATGAGAATAGACATAAACATATCCCGGTTAATGTTTACGAAAATTTAAATCGGTCTCACATTGTAATTATGTCGTAAATTATCACTCGGGTACGTCAAAGCTATTAATAAAGTATTTATAACACCCCAATTAATTTGGCGCGCGCGCGATAGGTAGCTGCCTCAGAGTTATTATGAAGCGTAGAGCGAGCCTATTTTGGTATGAACAGCAGGCACAGGTCAGAAAAAGTTTGGTATACGGCGAGGATGAATAGTTGTCGGGAATTCAAACTCCACTGCGGTAAGTTATTTTTAATAAAGAAGTCCCTATGTGTGTACCTACCATGGACACTTGTAATCAACCCAAATAAGATAAGAGGCCTATATAAGGTTGGCTAGAGATGCATTGCTACCCTTGAGGACTACGTTGTTTTTGTCTGTGATAAATATACCTACATATCATGTATCCCTCATGACACCATTCAAATTAGAACGAAGTAGCGCTTAAAACTGCTATTTTTAAGCAGAATTATGTGTGGCGATGGTTCTTCTAGCGTCAATGGACGAAAACACTTTCAATTAATAACCTAAAAACCAAAGATTTTTACCATAGATAGGCCCTGCGCATTCAAAAACTGTTTGCGTTTTGCATAAATGCTGCTGACCAGTGCTTGAATATCCGTACAAATCAAATTGACGCTGCGAATATATAACGGTGAGCTATGCAAGGGCTCAACCTAATTTGGTATAATATATCGAAGAAAAGCGTCTATTCACTGCGTACGTCACCCGACTGCGGCGGGTCGAGCCGCAGTCTAGCGAAAATCGCTGATTAAAAGGCAAACACAGATTCGCGCGTCTGAAGTATGGAGCGGGCATATCTATGGTATGTATCTATGGCAAACACATTTCAAATAAAAAGCACTTGCTGACGTGCAAAGATACATACGTAAATTACATGATTTATTTCGGTTTGAATGAAGCGCGCATAGCCCTACGGATTGCGTAGATTTAAACCGATCTACAAAAATAAGCAACATCGGGCGCGGTCGGTAGATGGATGGCTGACTAGTGGCAAAATTTCATGTGCGTTTTCGTGCTTCGGAGGGCACGTTAAGCTGTCAGTCCTCATTGAATAGCCGTCGTTAAACCTTGTCGGAGGCCTTATGGGCGGTTTGAAAACATTCGACACGGGTTGGCCATGACCTCTACCAACACGTATTGGAGCAACGTGGTGGAGTACGCTCCAAGCCTCTCTCAGTCGTGGGACCTGTGACCAGCAGTGGGACATAAAAAAGGGAAAGGTTTTAAAGTGTGTTTCGACCAGGGAAGTACTATACCTTCATTATTTGTACGTATGCTCATAATGAAATAGTCCTTTCATTTCGGTGAAAATGTGTGGATGTGTCTATTTATGTGTAAATTCAAGTGGTAATGAATAATGAATCTGTGGTCTTCAGGCAGAACCTGTTCTAGGTGGAATTGGTAACAGGTGTGGGCATAGACAGCAGTAGCCACTTATCGTCACGTAATACATCATTTGCTGATTCCATATACAAAAAAATCTAAATGTATTTTCATCTGTGAAAGTATCTACCATCGACACAAACTTATTTTTTTACTCAATTCAATTTGTATTCCTCTAACTGGAAGCTAGTTTTCTTAGTTTTTTTTATATGACATTTTATTTACATTTTATATGGCGTAGTAAGCGCTTAGATGTGAATCATCTTTTTCGAGTACCGTTATAAATGTTTTCTGTTCCTTTCACTACCCTACATTTAACATGCTTTCAGCTTTACCTATATATCCCTCGCTCTATGATCGTACAAGTATTATACCTTAAGTAGGTTTCCCAAGAATTTCTCATTTGGCGGAAATTATAATAAATTGAAGGGAGGATTGAACATTCTTTACCAAGAATCTGTAAGGGTTTATGGCGGTGTTATAGTGGTATAAAACGTAATAACTTTTATCGATATTTTCTATTTATACCTGTAAATGTTTCAATGTCTTAGTTTGTAAATGTGTAAGTGTTCATTTTGTTGGTGTAACTTAATAATAAATAAATAAATAAATAAATAAATAAAAGAGTCGTGCCAAAATATTTTGCGTCTTATACCTACATGATAAAGAAGCGATTATACCTGAAAACTAACTTACCTACAAGTATAAAAATAACAACTAACAACTTTTTACTGAATGCATATTAAAGTACACACGATAACTATAACAAAAATGCAATTGATTTTTTTGTCTGTCTGAAGTAATCTTCTAAACGTCTGGACCGATTTTGACGGAACTCCACGGGAAAATATCTGAAGAGCTAAGGCGTAACATAGGCTACTTTAATTTTTGAAAAAAGAACTAGCATGGGAGTCCCCCTCGCGGGAGTGCAGAATTGTAGTTATGTTTAAATATGTATTTCTTTTTACTTGTTTTAACGCATGCGAAACCGCAGAAATTAGCCAGTTTAATCATATTAATCGATGACTAAATACGTCCTCTTTAAATGTATCCTGTTGTTACCAAGTTTTTAGAATGTAAAAACTTATTTATACTAAATATATTTTCCTAATTCCTAAAACCAAAAGCAGCGAACAGCGCAACTGAAGCACGAAATTACATTTAGCAGTTGAACTAGCATTACAATACGACCCTTACACGAACAACGACTGGAACTTAGGTACAATAACTGCGCAAATTGGTCGGTTGGGAGCAAAAAATAAAAACCATTGTTTACGGCGCCATATAAAAATAGGTGCTTGGTTTAAGTATTACGGTAGCCGGTATGCAAAGATACGCTTTTTACGATAAAGGCAGGTTTCTCACGCTAAGTCATACTGATTGTGTAACACCTGGCTGGTGCCTCTTTGTATTTGTTATTGTTTGTTTATAAACGCCAGATTATTATTAGGTTTTATATATGAACATATTGGCCCTAACTTCTTAAGTGCGGATGTAGGGTATGTTCCTGATGTCCCTGTAGTACCGGGACCTGAATAGGGCTACGGTATCCCCTGCCTGTCATAAGAGGCGACTAAAAGGGGGCGTCCAGCGATCTCGGGAAGGACGGTGATATGTGTGGTCGCGTACCGTCGTAAAATTTGTATGTGTCGGTTGAGCAAATTCTCATCGGGACGGCTCGAAAGGACATCGCGCTTGGAGAACTTTAGTGATGGTGCTAAAGTTCCCCTAGTTTAGTCAGAGCTTAGTCTTGTTTTGAAATGAGACAAAAATATGTACCTAGAGTATGGACTTGGATTTTGCGTTGAACGTGCCCACTTGTATTTCTAAACCATAAAAATACTTATTGAAGCTATTTACTAAAATACTATTACTATGTTATGTAAACTATAATATATCATAACATATAAAGTTGAAATCCCCTGCTCTACATAATATAAATATGTGTCATGTCAAAATATATAATCTAAACATAAATTAGCGACTAGAACATTAAATGTCATCTAAGAATAATATTTCTACAATAAATAATAAATTCAACATAAATAGGTCTAAAACACAACATTGACTATCCCCGTTGAAATAACATTAATGGATATATTTGTTACATGGTTATTCAGGTGTCTTGTTAATTTCTAGACAGTACACACATATGCTGTATACTTGATGTGCGTACACGTGACAGTTTTTGTTGTGTGATATGAAGTCATTGTTTGGGTTGTTTAGTAATATAATAAATTGTGTCCATATATACTTGTAATGTAATTACATAAAAACAAAAGACGCAAAACATGTAACGAAAAGTTATATATAAAATTATCAAATTTTGTTAATAACTTCATAATTTTTTATCATTATTTTATTTGAAACAATTTTGGTCAGATTGGCTGAAAGACACTATTATCAGGCACGAATCGAAACTTTACTCGTCAAAACGAGTCTTATGAGGAGAAGAGGGTTTACTAGGAACCAGTGAAGAGTTCCATTATCCACCTCCTCTATCATCCGATCAGTTCTAAGGTATTAATTTATTGCATTCTCATCTGATCCTAATATATACCTACCAAGTTTCATTTCGAGAAGACACTAAGACGCAGATTTACAATCTAAGTTCTACAATGGCTAATATTATTTCCCATAAGTTTTTACGTAGCTAATACAATTTCCCGAGAGTTTGGCAGCGTTGTAATTACCGCGCCCCATTCCCGTGTTTAGTTACGTCAACAGGACGTCCGGATGCGGGTCCGTTGTTTTAGCTAATGAATTCTAACGACCCCTACAAAACTTATATAACACGACACATTACATAAAAATATCTACTAGAAAAATTAATCGCAACAGGTTCTACGAACTCGAACGTGTTTAGTGCCCTGACTTCTACAGTAGCTAACATTATTTCCCGTAAGTTCTACATTACCTAATACAATTTCCGGCAGCGTTGTAATTACCGCGCCCTATTCCCGTTTTTAGTTCGTCAACAGGACGTCTAGATGCTTGTACGTTGTTTTAGCAAATTAATACTTACGACCCCTACAATCAATACTTTCATAAAAGTGTAACAGGCTCTATGCGCTTGAACAAGTTCAACGGCAGATCCACAAAAGCTAATATTATTTCCCGTAAGTTCTATTATAGCTAATACAATTTCACGAGAGTTTGGCAGCGTTGTAATTACCGCACCCGATTCCCGTGTTTAGTTACGTCAACAGGACGTCCGGATGCGGGTTCGTTATTGTAGCTAATGAATTCTAACGACCCCTACAAAACTTATATAACACGAAAAAATTACGTTTAATAAAATATCTACTAGAAAAAATGAATCGCAACAGGTTCTACGAACTCGAACGTGTTCAGCGTGGTGAGTTCTACAGTAGCTAATATTATTTCTCGTATGTTCTACATTACCTAATATAATTGCCAGAGTTTGGCAGCGGTGTAATTATCGCGCCCGATTCCCCTGTTTAGTTACGTCAACAGGACGTCCAGATGCTTGTGCGTTGTTTTAGCTAATTAATACTTACGACCCCTACAATACTTTCATAAAAATATCCACAAGAAAAAACGAATCGTAACAGGCTCTATGAGCTTGAACAAGTTCAACGTAATTTTTTTGTCAAGTTTTGCTTACTTATTAATATTTGTTCTGTTGTTATGTACTTTATAACAGTGGAAACTGTTTTATTCCTGTGCGTAATATTTAAGAACTATTTTTGTATTTATAAAGTGAATTGTTTGTTTCCCAAATAAAATAAAATAAAATAAAAATAAGTGAGATTCTTAAAAGCTAATATTATTTCCCGTAAGTTCTATTCTAGCTAATACAATTTCGCGAGAGTTTGGCAGCGTTGTAATTACCGCGCCCGATTCCCGTATTTAGTTACGTCAACAGGACGTCCGGATGCGGGTCCGTTGTTTTAGCTAATGAATTCTAAGGAATTATATTATATAACTTTCATGAAAAATAGAGAATTATTATAAATACAAAAATCTGACAGCTTAAAACGCACTTTGAAATCTATATTGCTATGATTAAAAGAAAATTGTACCTTCCACCTCTTATACTTCAGTTTTCTGGCGCCATGTTTAAAAGAGGTACATTGACAAACGAGTGGAATCCCAGTCGAGTAAATATCCACTAGCATTTATGAAGTTGATTCAACACACGTCAAAACTAAATAAATTTACCTACTCTATTTCAATATCCGTTTCTATGAAATTGCTGTTGATCTACATTTATCGGAATCGATTTTATGCTTGCTACACTTGGCAGTGCAAATTAATTTGAATTCCCAGGAACTTTTAACAGGAATAGGTGCTGCTTGAAATCAATTTCCACTATTAGCAACAGGCTTGATGAATTTGAACGTGTTGATTCAGCCTGTTTCACGAAAACCCTATATCCTGTGCCAAGTGTCGACACTGAATGTTGGCAGCGTGAATTAATTGCTGTCTCGTTCGCGTGTTTAGTTGCGTTAACAGGACGTTCTAATGCCGGCACAGGTTCTACCACGTCTGCCAAATTAATCGTAACAATCTCTCAGAATTTGAACGTGTTCACACCCTGTGCAGTTGAATCGTTATTAACGTTTACTTAGTCGACACTGAGAGACCAAGTTTGGCAGTATAAAATACTTGCTGAATGCAATTTGCCAGGTTGTAGAAAGAGTATGGTTTGATCGAGAAGATACCGCCGCTACACCTTTTTCTAGCATGAAGCTGTTTTTGTATTTCACTGGAAGCTTGTCGAGTCATGGAAAATAAGGCGTCCACGTTAGTTCTCCAGATTTTTTAAAATTTGAACATGTTCAGTCTGTTTCACGAAATGTTATAACGTGCCAAGTATCGACACTGAATGTTGGCAGCGTGAATTAATTGCTGTTCCGTTCGTGTGTTTAGTTGCGTTAACAGGACATTCTAATGCCGGCACAGGTTCTACCAAATTAAACGTAACAACCTCTCAGAATTTGAACGTGTTCACGCCCTGTGCAGCTGAATCGCTATAAGCGTTTACTGAGTTGACAGTGTAGGACCAAGTTTGGCACTATAAAATAATTGCTGAATTTTCTGTTTACTTTCATCGGTACGTAAGGAAAAACCTGGGTATAGTGGGTATACCTATTTTATTTTGTATTATCTAGGTGTATGTAATTTCGAAAGTCTAGAATATTTAAGCTGAGCTAAATTTTTATATGTTTTGTTTTATTTCCATGAGTAAACCCATAAAGGAAAGATCTTTCTCTTTTCTGTGAGTAAACCAGACGTTGTATGTATGTAAGTCTATTTAATTTCAACCCTTGCAACGCCTATACACCTAGGCGGATGTTTGAAGCTGCATACATCAAAGGATTCCGTGTTTATGTTGCCATTATAAAAAGGCTTAGGAGAATTGCGTAATGGACGTTCAAACACAGGCCTGAGTTGTTTTAGCTAATGAATTCCTATCGATCCTAAAACCAGACGAGAGACACGTACTGATGGCCGTCTCTGTACATGTTTGTCATGTAAATACTATGTTTTTGTCATCTGCGTCTATTTGCTCGCAAAAAATATCCAGACTTTACTTTATCGCTTTGAGTTTGATTGTGGAGGCACCACCACTACTTCTATGTTTACTTTGTAATTGTTTTAGAGCAGTCATGTTTTAATTTCATTTCATTAATTTATCGTATAGGAAAACACTAATATGAGCCATTTCAACTTAGTAACCAGGGTAGCGACGCGTTCGATTTGTTATCTACCTGCTTTACACAGATGTTTGGTATGAAGAAGAAGCTTTCTACATTATTTCTACACTCATAGCCCCACAGTAGGAATTTCACGTGTGGTAGGTGCCATGGACACCCAAAGACAAATGCACAAACACCCAGAGTCAGAATAGAAATCTAAATTCATCATTCTGATGTCTGTCTGGCCGGGAATCGAACCTGGGACCCACTGCGCGGCATACCAGTGTGGTGAGCGGTGACCACTCCGCCACGGGGGTCATCATAAGCTGCGCAAACAATCTGATTCAACAATACCTTTAGCATAACGTAGTTAACGCCCCCTTTTCACACTAATACAAAAACAATGTACCACAATTTCGATATTCACATGTGAATATGCATATTGGATCGGCTGTTCAAACAAAAAGCCGTGCATTGTACACGTGACTGGAATAGCTTGTAATTATGACCAATTGTCACATCGCCAATCAATTCTTGCACCGTCGACGGCCAGATCAATATGTTCTACTAGTAATTTCCGTGGTTTCACCCGCGTTTTATAACATAGATTTTGTATAAGAATGAAGTAGGAAACGCGCAGAGTCCAATTGGTGGTAAGTGGTTCCTGCTGACCACGGACTTCTTTTATTATCTGAAGTCTATTGTGCGTTGCTGCTTAAAATGATCGCGGTGATCTCTTGTACTCTCATGTCTTCATAAGAGTACATATAAACATAACATATACATACATATATATAACATTTTTCAAAGTGAAGCAATACCATTTTTTGCTGCTTTATCATTATGTGAAAGGTATGTTTCTCACAGAATTCTTTTACCTAGCATGATTAGGTACCAAACATACATCCACCAAAAGTTTGTTAGAAGATTTCTCAGGGGTGATAACTGGTCTGCGGCCGGTTGGAACGCGCGGCATTCCGATTTGCAATGTAACAATTAATCGTTGTTTTGTGTTAAGTAATCCATACTAACATTGCGACGACATTATTATGATTTAACCGTAGAGAACAACAGACTGTACAATCAGTACAATACTTATACCTACTCTAATTACATTTTTATAGAAAATCGAGAGATGTATTCTAATACTTCTGATTCAAATCTAAGTTATGTTTTACGCGTATTTTGCTTATTTCCGTATTTCCTTGTAAGCAATATGAACAGTATGAGACATTTTAAAAATGTGAAAATTGTGTTCTGTGTAAATACACATTCGTAAATATGAATTCAGCTAATGGTAAGTTGGATGATCGGTAAGATTTATTTCAATCTTTTCATGAGACAAAATCAATGTGAGGAACAAATAAGTAGAGCTTATAAAACTTAGACAGCTCTTTGAGATAGCCCCATGAAAATTAATCGAAATAATGCAACTACAACATCTAAACGTATATACCTCATTTATTATAGCTTTACAGCTTGAAATTCGCGAGTAAACAAACAAATCACCTTTGGGTTAAATATGGCCGCGGTCTGCGGTGCCGTCAATTACGTAGCGGTCATTAATAAAATAGATCGAGTGGATCCTCGTCTAGCATAAATAGATACGATGGTAGTTACTAGCACGGATGTAGGTTTTGCATTTGTTTAATTTTCGCCCGATCCATATCATGACTGTCCTACTGTATGGGTATTCGTTATCGGTATGGGTATTTAGGCAGTGAAGATAATACCGGTATTTTGGTTCGATCTGTTTTACTACGTATCTCGTATCACTTACTGAATGATTTCCCTTTACTTTCAAACACTATAATGACCTGCCAAATCTTTTCCGCTATCTTTTCTTTCTTCCTTTCCGCTTTGTTTTCTTTTGACGAACAGTGTGGCGGAACGGTTACTGTACCGATTCAACGCGCAGTGGGTCCCGGGTTCGATTCCCGCCCAGACAGGTATCTGAATGATGAGTTCAGATTTCTGTTCTGGGTCTGGGTGTTTGTGTATTCGTCTTTGTGTGTCCATGACACCCACGACACAGGAGAAAATTATATTGTGGCGCTATGAGTGTAGAAAGCGTTGAACATTGAATACATTAAGCAAATGTTAGAATACTTCATTGAATGGTGACCACTCCACCAACGACAACGCTTACATGCATTCTCCTGGCTGCAATATGGTGTACTTATGTGGGGACACAGTACCAATATCAAAGACCTGCTCATCAAGCAGAAAAAAATTCTGCGAATTATATATAAAATAAAGCCTAGAGATTCCTGTAAGCCCCACTATATCAAAGAGAA
>DWPV01004970.1:0-12947 GCA_018251915.1 Urbanus proteus proteus
ACGTAACGTACTTGCTTGACAGATGAAAAAACTGTCATCCGTCACCGTTATGACCAATCATGAGGCGAGATTAAAGCACAGATAATTAATTGCATTGAATCCTTTACGGAAACGGAACAATTCTAATTAATTACTCAAATCGATCAATACAATTATTGAAATTAAATTAATTCGCTATCTATATACTCTTATTAAGTCTCTACTTGGAGTTGATTAGAGAAATTCATTTATTTTTGACGAATATCATCATTAAGATAAGATATCATGTAAAAACAGCCTAAAAGTCTAATTTTTAAATTAAGACATAAAAAGCATGCATTATTTTTTACGTTTTTGTTACCTATGAAAATAGTTTACAACTCTTGACGGGCGAACGGGGATTGAATAATAAAACATTGTCTCGACCGCGCCCATAGAATTATAATACTTAGAGTAAAAAAGCCGTAGACAGGCCTGTAAAAGCGAGTGTTCAAGAAATAATAAAAGAGGGAAGATTACAAATCTATACGTATCTTTGTCTATTCACTTTATTAGATTAGATTGTATCATTTGCTTTTTATCGATTTTAGTCTGGATCCCGTTCTCTAAGTATAATAACTCTATGACCGCTACTCGCAATCTCAACGACTTATCTATTATAATTACACAAGTAACATTTTACAGGCACCTGTCACAATTTTTGGCTAACGTATGCGCATGTAAATTCACCATTAGATGCAGAACATTGAGTCCCTATTATCTGTGAATATTTAACACTCAACACGCTTCGTTCCCTTTTACGCACTCAAAATTTTATCGTAGTCACTATTCAGCACATATCTTAACCAAATAAAGAATGTAACACTCGTAAAACATAAGTTTATATTCACACTAATTATACAAATTATTCTATTCCACATTTCCTGCTATATGCGTGAAAAGTTGTGAGGTCTATGATAAAAATTCAAAACGTACTTAATTTTTATCGCTGTTTGACTTCTTTACTTCTTCTTATATGTATGTATGCTATAGATATATCTATTCATTAGTAACCTAACGGCTCTTTTGTTATTTTATCACTCAAGGTCCAACTGCAAAAAACTGCAAGTTGGAAGAGCAAATAAACTCTACAAATTGCCTATATAACGGTTGTTAAGATAAGATAATGCTTATGATAATAGTTGTTAAGACGTCATGTATTCAACACTTTTTCTTATTTTCAAAGCCAGTATTATAACGTTATTGAATGTCATGTTTTTTTAGGTTCGTTATGGATGCTTTAATACGGCTGTATCCTAAGTTGATTGTAGTTCATTTTGTGAACTAATTCTGATTGAGGCCAGCGGTAACCCAAGAGCTGGAGCTTACCTCGGCCAACAAATAATTTTGGCAATACAGGTAATGCTGCCAGTGTCTTGGATAAACTTTATTTACACACAATTTTTTTTTTTTATAGTATTAGTTAGTTATATATATACTTAGTTTTTAAGTATGTTGTATTGTAGTTTTAATATTTTTGTGTTAATTATTTAATAAAGTATCCTATTACTCTATATTACTACACTTTTTAAAAGCAGAACACCGTATCTTTAATTTTAGATAGGTAGGTAATAATTAACTTCATAGATAGCGATCTAATTTTAAGGCAATTTGTGTTTAGCACCTCATGATTATATTTGACTAAGGTATTACAATATTTATTGTTTTTACAATTTTGATGGACGATTTACTAAATTATTAAAACCCTGTTTAATTAATAAATTATTTTATTGCATACACGTTTAAAGTCGTGACGGAAAATGGCTATCATTTGAATTATACCTACATAATTTTATAATATAAGTCCTAATAAGGTTTGTACATTCAAACATAGCCAAACAAAACTATGCTCCATATATTACCAACTCTCTTTTGTCGCAATATTCAAAATCTATTAAGCATAGAAAAAAGATTAAGAAATTCATTTCAAGTTGGACGAAGAATCATTCACTGTCTACAAGCAAAATAATAATAGCCTTGGGGGTGAACAAATGACTGCTACATATATCTCTTGTTTGATCGACAAAGCCAAAATGCATCTTCTCAGGGACAGTGGAAATAATATGAGGCTTATGACAGTAGAAATAGAAGTTACAATTGTTGCATACGAATGTTAAAACAATGTTATTAACGTCATATCGGTACATGACACGTCGTAATTGTTTTATGCCTTGAAAATATCATTGAAATCGATTTGTTTTATGTATAGGGATAAACTACTTACTAGACGTTTAGATTAATTATTAACTGGTCAATGCATGAACACTAACTCATGAACATTTTATTATGTCACTATTGATAATACTAAAGCTTGTAATAGTTACAAACAAAAAATGGATGACAAGCAAAATAAACAGTTATATAGATTTATATGTGAACCCTTGATTACCATGAAAATGTATGACACAGATACTTATTGGAAGCATTCCAACTTAGTCCTCAGGTGTAGCAACGAATTTATGGTCGACTCTCGGCAACTGTGATATCTAGGGTTGATTACATATATCCACTAATATCCAGGGCCCTCTCTCCCACTGGGAACATTGGGCACTTGCCCAGGGCCCCGCGATTAAGGGGGCCTCATAGGTCCTAACATATCACCGATAAAGTGGCACGCAGCAGCAACCAGGAACGTAAAAGGCGTTTATAAATTGGTTTACTCAGTGTATAGTTTTAATAAACGAAAACAGAATTTGAATTCATTGTCTGTCCTTATAAAATCAAACAAAATAGTTCGATCAACAATACTAACTTGGCTTGGTTGGTATTGCTGATCGAAGCCTCGTTTGCTACTTCTATAAAATAAATGAAATTTAAGTGTCTGTTTGTAATTTCAAAATAACATTTTTTTACTAAATGCATATGAAAATATGACAAAAATACAATAAAAAAATCTGTCAGTCATTTTGGCTGAGGTAATCTTCTAAACAGCTGGACCGATTTTATATGGCTGAAGGTCTAAGGCGTAACTTAGGCTACTTTAATATTTGAAACAACATTAGTACTCTCCACGGGGTAGGTATCGTTATGTTTAAATATGTATTTCTTTTTACTTTTCAAAAGCGCGTGAAACCACGGGAATAAGCTTGTACATAATATAAAAATATGAGTTTAATAATACTTGCTGATATAAGTTAAATAAAATACCTAAAGTATAGGTACAACTGTTTTAGCGTACTCATTGTCCTTATTAATTAATCTAAGGAACGTAAAATTCTAACAAACGGAAACAGCCAATTATCTTCGCGAGTTTGCTCATTGCCAATTAAGTGAAACATAGAAAAAAATGATTGATTCTAAAACTTTTCATCGTAAGCAACCGGTGTTACTCCCGACAAATCAATATAGGTACCCTCGTTATAAAATATCATTTAATTACACAGTAAAATTGGTAGATAATCAATGTACGGTAGATAAGAAAGATTATTTTTATTTGTTGTGGCTACAAGATGTCGTGCCAACTAAGGCTAGTTGTACCATTGGAGGCTACTTATCCTGGGGAGAACCTGAGTGACACCACGCAAGGGAAACAACGGCTCGTTCTTTCAGAGATCCCGTGTTTCCCTACATACGCAATGACGTCCGAGAGGATTTTAGTGAGTAAGAATCTCACATAACTCGACCTTTCCCCCAAAAAGGTCAAGTATCTTTTGAAGATTTCCCCCCGTTAAGAAAAAAAAAATAAAGATTTATTCTAAGGGTGATAATACCCTTCGCGTTAAACGACTCCGATGGCACTAGGTACACACATTTCTATTATACCACCAATTTAAAACATGCTATCTTTTAGTATTAGCGATATGAAACAAATGCGTTGCTACCCCTTAGCACTTCAGAGGTAGCAACGGATTTGTGGCCAACCTCGATTCGTGGGCAACTTTGGCCGTTTACCATGTAATAAACGATATGTTTGCTTGCTACTACCTAGGTACTATGTTTATGTTAAGCAAATGACACGTGGCTCTAAAGTGTTCTAAACCTACTGAGATCACCTTAGTGTTGCCAACTTGAAAAATCTCAAGCCCCTAGACTCAACACGAAAACTCGCTAGACTGTATTTTCCATCAGTCGAACACAAATTTATTAAAATCTTGCCTATTGCCGCTAAATATTTCTACTCCAAAAGTAGCTAAGCCACTATCAAAAGTTGCCATTTCTAGAGACAAAGTCGCTAAATTGGCAGCACTGGATCACCACCCAAACTAAAACCCACCAGGGAAATGCCTACCTATCTAGCAACAAACCTCCAAAAGCTTATGGATTGATAAACAGACCACCCAATACTAACTTTCACTCACGAAACAATAGTTAGATGGTTACAAGTATCATTTCAAGTTTTAAAGTACTTATCAAAGTTGTTAACAACCATAGAAGCAACTGGGACAAGTAGTTCTTGATTATCCTGTAATTACTTCTCGGGATTACTGCGAATTTCTCAAGCGTTAGTTGATACTGAAGTTAGCGCTTCAAACTTAGATAGCAAATATTATATATAGGTACTTTATATGTTAGAATGTTATCTTATTAGGTTCTAGTCTAGTCTACGTAAGATATTATGGAAAGGCGACTTTCCAAACTATACCTTCATCATTTTTATATTAGGTACATATACTTAATAAATTCTAAAATATTCTATTTGAAGACATTAAAATAACGACTTGTATAATATTATTTTAAGGATTGATTTTAAGGATTGTAAGGTTAACTTAAAGGTGATAGAACTCTATGTAGTTCTACTCCGGCGGCACCACCGCCACACTTACATATTTATGCCTTATAACAACAATGTTAATCAATGCTGTGTTCTGGTCTGAAGGGTGTGGTTTGGGAGACATACTTATCCGAGGCGTTCCAGCTCAGTCCTCAGGTGTAGCAACGCATCAGTGGTCAACCGCAGGTAGGACCTTGATCTTATATAGGGTTAGGGGATTACAGATGTCCATGGGAGGCATTTGCCGCTTAACAATCAGGTGGACTGCATGCTCGTTTGCTACTTCAATCATATAAAAAATAGGTACATACAATTTTATTTTTCTGTCTATTGTTTTTGAATAACACTTCCTAATGGCGTTTGTTTTGTATTCATCATACTTTATTTTCGGTCGTAATTTGTACCCATATTAAAATCAATACGAAAATAACTGTATTATAATTTTATTACCGCAAATATAAATATTTTCCTCTTGCGTCGATCACACACGTTTTTGCACTGAATTTGAAAAACCCAAGCTAGATAAAGTTTATTGTTTTCATATGTTACAATAAGTATTGTGTTGACTATATTTATAGATTGTGAAGTACAACATAAAATACCTATATTTCCTTAGCTTATCCTATTATCTGATCCCCACGGTTTCACCCACGTTAAAGAAGTAAAAAAATAATTATTTTTATATCCATTAATATACTACAATAGGTATATTCAAACATAAGTGATGCCCGGCTCTCCCGCGACACGAATCGCACGATGATTATTTTTTTCAAGAATTAACGTAGTCTAATTCACCGTTGACCTTCAGCTACCTTCTACTGAAAAGGTCGTTAAAATCGGTCCAATTGGACTACCGTTTAATGGACTACCTCATCCAAACAAACAGACATAAAAATATTTGCATTTTGTGTTACAGGTATTGTGTATAGGTAGGTACTTCTGTAGGCATTGCGTAAAATATTGTTATTTTGAAATAAAAAACAGACACTTCATTTTATTTATTTATAACGTAATTTGTATTCTGTAACTTTGATCGGGAATCGAAATTTATGATTTTTAGTGTAGTCAATTGTGAACTCACCACAGCATTCCACCACAACATACGTTTGATCTCCGCAATTACAGATTTGGGTTGCGCCACTTGCGCACTATTGATATACCTGCCAAATAACTTAGCACCTGGTTAAAACCTTCTGACATTAATATACCATTCATGAAAACGCATACTGATCTATCTTCAAACAACATAAATAAGTAGATAATTTGACCAAAAAACATAATTTTACAGTAATTTTGTTTCGCATCATGGTTTGATGGCAGTTGAGCGTTGGAAATAAAAATAATTGCTGCAATTTTTGGCGTTACCACATTCATTATATAATCAACAGGGGTGCAGTTGATAGCATCTTATAATTTGCAAGATTAATTTGCAAGAATTAAGTACAAACTGACAAACCCGTGATGAACATACCGATGGTTTCATACCATGACGACGCGACTGCTTACCGCCATAATTATACGATTTAGTTTAAGATACACAATAATATTTGTTCCTTGGCAATCTCTTGCAATCAGAATTCAGATAGCAGCCATAAGCGTGAAATATATGGACAGCGACAGGTGTACAGTAGACTCGGAGCTCCTATTTAGGCATTTAATCATGAGAAACATGCTTTCCGTGCTTCGAAGGGCACGCTAAGCTGTCGGTCCCGGTTGTTATCGTTGGATAGCAGACGTTAAAACTGGTCGGAGGTTTGGCCCGGGCTGGCCTGGCCTTAACAATGTTAAGCACTGCTGTGTTCTGGTCTCAGCGATGTGGTAAGGGAGACATACATATCCGAGGCGTTCCAGCTCAGTCCTCAGTGGTAGTAACGCAGCGGTAAACCGATCAGGTAGGTCGTTGATCTAATCTGGGGTTGATTACAGATATCCATGGGCGGCAGTCGCCATTTATCATCAGGTGGATTGCATGCTTGTCTGTTACTTCAAACATATTAAAAAAAACTTTCAACCTACTCTGACAGTAATAATGATTATATTACTCCTGTCCTCCTACTGAACGCGAGTGCGCTTTTATAATGTTATGTCGGCCTTAGACCAGCTCGCTTCCCATTCAAGTGCATTTGATAATATACTTTAAACAGTTTAAACAATAAATATCCTTTAAATTACAAACATATAAAGAGCTCTCAAATGTATAAGAACGTCACTGCTTTGGCAATCCACCAATCGAAACTCTTAAATAAAAAATATGTACCTATATTAGGTTGGTATACCAATATAGTTTTTGTATATAAATTTTGTAATTATTGCACCAATTCTTACTTATTGGAAGTTTTATGAGCGATAGAGGGATTTGTTTCCTACAAGTTTTTTCTAGACCTCTTTACGGCTCGTTTAAAGCAAGTTATTCAGAAAATACCAATGCCGTGCATTCTTAGACCCCATTCCTTGCTGCCACATTTTGCGACCTCACAACTATTCGTATTCATTGCAGAAAATATTTCAAAAACTCCAAGAAGGAAGTAATGAATCACATATTAATATCTACAATGAATCTAATACTAGCAATTTTCTCGGTACCGGCTGTATTTGTTTGAGTTTACTTTCTATATTCACTTCGCCATAATTACCGAGCCAATTGAAATGAAATTAGATTTTATTAAATCAAATGAAACGTAAATATCAAAAGCAACTATGAAGCCAAACAAGTACGAAGTCGATCGGAACATAAAATTAGAATTAATATAGACAAAAATCTGAGGTGTAATTAATGTTTCTTACCTAAATAAAAATAACCTGTCATATTAATGATAAACATGGATAATATTAGAATGTTGTATTTAAAGTTACCGAATCTCTTATATTATCTTACCAGGTTCAACCATAAAATATTTATAAATACTTTATAATCAAGTAAAATGGTATACCTAGAAACGTTAAGTAAAGTATTCCTTACGTTTTTAGGTCAAAAAAAATTAAAGTTAAGACTTTGTTTATATAATACTAGCTTCTGCACGCGGCTTCGTTAGATTACATATAAACCTTCCTCTTCATTCACTCTATCTATTAAAAAAACCGCATCAAAATCCGTTGAGTAGTTTAAAAGATTTAAGATTTAAGGGATAAAGGAACAGAGAAAGCGACTTTGTTTTATACTATGAAGTGATAATGATGATAAAAACATTTTTCGCTCTTACGTAGAGTTGCATATACGCTCGGCTTCGTCTCAACAATGTTTAGTGTAATAGAAACGTTCTTGAGAGCACTTTTTTGTTTTTATTTTACGTCTAGGCAAACATCTTCTATCTCGACTACAGAAACTATCACAGCTAAAATACTACTAATTATTTGTATGTATTAAACGATGTTTTAATAAAATAGGAGTAGCAAACGAGCAGGTCATCTGATGGTAAGTGGCCACTGCCGCCCATGGACATTTGTAATCAATCCCAGATAAGAAGAGTCTTAATTGAGAACGGTCAGAAATTCATTGCTACGCCTGAGAACTAAAATGGAACACCTCGAATAAGTATGACGTTCTTACGTATAGATTTGGATTTAACAATAACGTTCATATTTTAACTAAAAGAAAACGCAATCAACTAAATCCCTTCTTTACCTAAATTCTAGAACAATATAATTAACTGATTGATTTGTCTTTTTTCTTCTTTAATGTTACAATTATAGGTAGGTAACTGAAAGAAACACCGCAACAAAAGTTGTAATGTCGCACAATATCAGTTACGTAAATGCATTTACATGTACCTAATTGGAAGTACGTGAATATACGTAAGAAACATTAAGTATTATGAATCATTTATTTATTTCTTTTTCAAACGTAATTTATTTTTACACACGTCAAATGTTGTTTTTAATTACGTATGCTTTGATATTACGTGTCCCATATTTATACACATTCTTATTACAATAGAGTAACAACCGAGAATGTCGTAATAAGTTTTTTTTATTGCTTCGAAGTAGCAAGCGAGCCACCTGATGGTCAACTACTGCCGCTCATGGACATCCATGATCAACCCCAGATAAAATGAAGTCCTAAGTAAGGTTGACCACAGATGAGTTGCTACCCCTGAGGTCTGAATTGAAACGCCTCGGATAAAAAGGTCTCCCTGACCACACCCTTCAGACCGCAGCTTCAGAACAGCAGCAGTGCTTAATACGGCTGTTTTATGTTACAGAAATCGGTGTGACGGTGGCGGCAGCACCACCGCCTCACCGATTTCGTCGAACCACAAAGAGTTACCACCTTATCAACTTCCTATAAAATAAGGGTTCTATTAGAATTCAATCCCAGGCGCGTCGCTAACTTCTGAGGTTTAATATGGTCAATTGGTCATCTTATATAAAAGTGAGTCAGCGTAAGCCGACAACAAGATTCTGCTACTGAACTGCTTTTTGCTGTCGCAAAAATAATAAATAAATAAAATATGAAACGAAATGACGTTTTTTGCTCCATGACTATCCTTCAGGATTTATTTTCGGACTCTTACCGACTAAAACTCCGCGGCGTTCCTCTGGACATTCGGTGCCGGGTCATGATAGGATTACTCTATTCTTAGTCAAGCCTCTACGATGGACCTACCAGATTTCATTCGGATTAAATTTGCCACGTTTTTGTAAGAATAACATACAAACAGACGTCCATTCACATGAACAATATTAGTATGGAGTACGAATATGGAGGTATGTGTTCATAACACATTTTAAAGTTACCGAAACTAATTAGTTATTATTATATTAAAGAACATTTTATCGTTTTTTATACGTTATAAATCTTAGAAGGTAAAATAAAGGTGTGGGTATTTATTGCTCGGCCATTATTCAATGTTATAATGACTTCATGTTAAATACATTTTTGATTTGAAAAATCAATTGAAATACGATCAGCGACCAAAATGACGTCACCTTTCTCGTCGTTAGGATTTATTATAAAAGTTCTGAGTTCAAGTGATTGTTTGTTGGGTTTGCGCTTTTGAATTAGTTTAATGACTTATTTTGGGGTGTAGGAATTTGTATATTATTTAAATCAATTAATATGATCTCATTGGTTTTAGTTATGATAGATGTGATAAAGTAGGTTACAGTCTACCTGCAAAACATAGGTCACTGCAGCTTTTGGGCATGTATACTCCACATCAGAGAGGTTTCTATTACCCTCTGAGCACTGTCTGAGGTCCGCCATAGATGCGTTGCTTCTAACGATAACTTATTTAGAACGCCTCGTATACCTAAGAGTCTCTCCCTTAGCACATAATTCTTATAAACATAGAAAAGCCATTTTTATATCCCACTGCTGGGCACGAGTCTTCTCCCACAACTGAAAGAAGGTATATAATTAGGTTATATAATTCGGTATATAAATTTATTATTCGGTATACCATCATATTTTAGTGTAGTCGTCACCTATTTTTTATAGATTTTATTTTTTATAGATTCTAGCAAAATTCTATTAACTTTAATTAACGGCACTGCATTATTATGATAACAATCTTTGATAGAAAAAAATCCAAAACAAATTATATGAATTTAAAGGAACAATAATAATAAAATGCTTATAATTATGATAATATTGTGAAATATAACACGTTTTGTATTTAATTCGTAATGATATTATTTATAACACGTACGAGTGCTATGATTAATATTGTAGATAAATAAAATCACTAATTACTTCCATATCAAACAATTAACCACTACCTGTTTGCGTTATCATTCATGAAGTTTTTATTTTCGGAAAAAAATGCGTGATTCCTGTTATTATTCTTACAATTAAAATTTAGTCGTTCAACTGCTAAGAAAAGACAATAATATGGCGGTATAAATAATATGTATTGTGGTACTTTAGTACCCATAAATGCATAGAAAGCAAACACAAAACACATAAAATGTATGTATATTTTTCCCAGATATCAGTACGAGTGTATTCTATTTTGAACTAATTCTAGTGTTTCGATGAAGTCATTCTTCTTTTCTTTCTTTCTTTTTTTCTTTTTTCTTTCTTTCTTTCTTTCGTTCTCACTTCCTTTCTTTCTTTCTTTCAATCTTTCTTTCCTTCCTTCTTGAATTCTATCATTGAATAATAATAAACGTTTCCCTACGCAGATAATCGAGTAATAAATTATTCCCGCTATGTACCACTCTAAGGGTGCTTTTCCACGAGAGATATACCAGGTTGCTAAGGGACAAGCGAGATCGAAACTAAGCAACAAAATAAAAGATATGTTATGAAAATGCTACACAAATTACTGATTATTAGTTCCTATCCGTCCGCATAAAAAAGTGGATGGAAAAGTGGATTTAACACTTATTCGTAGTTTATACAAAGTGCGCGTATTCGTAGTTTATACGCAAGTAAAATCACTCTAAATAGTGTCAACTCTATTGTGAAGTGTGAAATAATAGTTTTAGATACATTTACACTATGCTAATCTCATTCCATGAAATTCTTATAATACACACTTACGAAACATAAAAAATAACATTAAAACAAATTACGGCAAAGTGACCTCGTTGCCTGCTAGTCACAAAAAGTCACGTCGGACCGTCAGAACCGTCCCGCTAAATCATCATTCATAGCTAGGTTCATAATGCGAGAAAAAATAAAAAAATAATATGAAGGATTATTTTGAGGATGTGTCGTGTTTTTGCGTTGTCGCGCATGACCGGAGTCGTGGCGACGGCGCCTCGGAACGTCTCGGGTTACAAAGGACGGCCCGCGGACCCCTACTGACGGTGTAGATAGAATCGAGTTGCATTCGAATAGTCATGTCTTACAAGTGCATGATAGGTACCATGTACCATGGTACCTATGGTATGGTATGGTAGGTAACATGTACCATGCACTTGTTATTATATGAAACTGTAAAGAGACGATTGGCGAAAAGGATCTTTTTAGGACATTACAGCATAATTAAGCATTGTCTGATTGTTTGGAAATTGTCTATTACTA
The DNA here is from genome assembly GCA_018251915.1 of Urbanus proteus proteus. NCBI lineage: Eukaryota > Metazoa > Arthropoda > Insecta > Lepidoptera > Hesperiidae > Urbanus > Urbanus proteus. The sequence goes on from DWPV01004970.1 coordinate 11,700, forward strand.
CGTTACGTTAGTTATTTTTATAGAAATAGCAACCTAAATGCATAGTTGATACATACAGTTAAAATTAATGGTTATAATAGAATCTGGTATGTTAGTATACATAGGGTGTAACCAGAGATTTATCATTTTTTTTTCGGAGGAATTTAATAGTACCTACTTACGTATGTTTCTTCGTGACAATAAAATACATATTTATAGGTCATAAAATACATATTTTGTGGTTTATAAATAACAAATGTACTTATTTATATTGTACCTTTGTGTTTAATATTGTGAATTTAATACATACCTACAGTATCACTATGAGCTGAGAAAAGTTGGTACATGTTCAAAATTGCGTTAATAGTAAATCAAATTTCATTTAACGAAATTAGACCTTCGATATTCATATTACATTACAAGGTATAATTTTAAAAGTCATAAAATATATAAACGGGCTTTGCGGCCTAATAATCACATGCGTTAATTTTATCATAATTTTGTTAATCAAGTAAGTAGTAACCACATGTATTTTTAATTTGTTTTGCCTGGTGCGTCATAAATTTGTCAACATATTAATTAATAGCTTGATCGAGATCCATTAGTACGAGTGTGTACCTACTTGTATGTTTATTAAAAATCGTAGTTCCACGTTTGTACCGTTTACTCCAAAAAGTGGGTGTTATGTATCATTATTTATGATATATTCGCTTTAAGAAAAAATGTGCCATTAAGAACCTAAACGGTAAACTGGGGATTTAGTTTCCTTCACAGGGAATTTCGGTGCGAGAAATACATGCGCTCGATGAATGAATTCGTACTCTACTTTGGACTTTATTTTGTACCGTGTATGGTGGTCGGAGGTTTATGTGAATAAATTAGTGGTATTGTGGTTAATAATTCATTAGTCGGCGCGAGGGTCGCCGCATCGTTATTCACAGTATATTTTTGATTGATTGCAACGGGAAGTTCATATGTCTGATTCCACTTTTGCTTTCATCTAGATTCTTGTAAACTTAGCGATTTGTAGATACAGCGAAATGAACTAGTTTTTTGTTAATTGTGTACACCCTCGCTGTACAGTTTTTTATTTGTGTAGATTTTAACACTGTTAATATATAGCAGAAAGCAGAGACTTTCTGCTATATATTAACAGAGAGAGAGTGAAACTAAGATAAACTAAACTTTTTACTCTATAAATAATTTCCCATATCATTAGTATCCAAATTGATATTTTGGGCATATATAAAATTTAAACGTAAAAAGCGG
>DWPV01004971.1:0-12947 GCA_018251915.1 Urbanus proteus proteus
AATTTGATATTCGGTATTCGGCCGAATACTGCATACTATTCGGCCGAATACCGAATATTAAAAAATGTAGCCGAATATGCCGAATACCGAATAGTGGCCGAATATTCGTGGCATCTCTAGTATACAGGGTGTCCCGTAAATCGTGGACAACCTTGAAACCCAGTCAAACAAAGGCCTACCAGAATGTCAACTTTTGTTTTAGTCCAAACTCCAAAGTGAAGTTAAAATTTTCATTTAAACAAATTCCATTATGAAAGTTCAGACACTTGTGGTTAAAAAAAAATTTGGAATCCTTTTACACATCCCATTGCTGAGTAATAGTCTTTCCCTACAAATGGGGACATCTGAAATACACTTCACTTCGATGCTCCAAGGCAAAGTGGTGGAATAAGTGGCGCAATCTTGGTATACAATCAATATTCAGCTACGAATGCACCGGTGAGTCTTTCCCTACAAATGGGGACATCTGGAAAACACTTCACTTCGATGCTCCAAGTCAAAGTGGTGGAATAAGTGGAGCAATCTTGCTTTCCAATCAATATTTAGCTACGAATGTACCGGTGTATGGCTCTGCGTACAACGACACGTTGCGTTAATCCACAGGTCCCCTCCTGAGCTCGAGCTACGTGTGCGTTAGTTTCCAATCAATATTCAGCTACGAATGCACCGGTGTATGGCTCTGCGTACAACGACACGTTTCGTCAATCCACAGGTCCCCTCCTGAGCTCGAGCTACGTGTGCGGCTGGCGCGGCACGGCGCTGCACTTCGCGCGGCCGGCGGACGTGCGCCGGCGGGAGCCGCGCGCGCGCGACCTCGCCTCCATCGCGGCGCAGAAGCACGTGCTCACCAGCGCCGAGGGCTGGAAGGGGCACCACCTCACCGCGCAGATGGACGACCTGGTAAACATGCGGCGGATAGAACTCGCTCGACCTATATATATATATATATTATATGTCATTCGCACAAAGAGGTCGTAGGTATAAAAGTAGATACATTGCAGGTATAAAAGTTACTTCTTTATCCCTCAGAGTAGTATCATTTTTCAGGATGAAACGTACCCTATGTCCATTTTCAGACTCCTGGCAATGTGTGTGCAAAATTTCATAACGATCGGCTAAATAGTTAAAGCGTGAAGGCGTTACAAACAAGTAAACGGACATTGACATTTATAATAATTAGGATAGGATTGTGGTAGGATACAGATAGACGACCTGGTAAAATTATCTTGCACACCGAACGCAGATACCGAACTCTTTGCACGAAACACGGTGGTGGAATCCAGATGGATAACTTGCTAAGTTGATAACGCTAGATTGAATCAGATTAACTAAAGAAAAGTTTATTTCATCCAAAACATACGTGTAATAAAAAAAAATGTAAACCATATGTGAACCAAAGGGATTATGACATTTGATTAATGTTTTGTTATTCCATCCAAACATTATTTTTATTTTTATAATATAAAAGGTGTGTTAGTCAATTATATTAATATGTACAATTTAGTCATCTATGCCTTAACTGTCTTAAGTGATATTTCAATAAAACAACCTAAATTAATATACATATTATATTTTATATTCAAATATATAAAAGTTTATAAACCAAGCAACATAGCACAAGTTTATAAACAAAGCATTACATTTATGTAGGTGCTACTAGAGGCGGACGTGGGCGAGCAGCTGGCGGGCGTGCTGCGCGCCATCGAGAGCGCGTCGGGCCGCGCGCTCGCCGCCATGCAGCCGCACTCCCATGCGCTGCTTGAACTGATCAAGGTTAGTACTTAAATACTTCATATGGAGAAGCACTAACACTACATCTATCGCTAGAGGTAAACGCTACTATGTTATAGACTGAAGGGCATAATAAGAAAAAACACATAGGAGGTGATCAAACTTACTCCATAGGACAAGCAACTCGTGTTAACTCAGATGCAGCTTTTATTGGATCTGGTATTGATCATAGGCATACATGGGTACCACAAAACGTAAACTGTAAATAATATGTGTAATATATTAATATTATTGTTTTCTATCAACAGGGTAACATACAGAGAAGTAAAATAGTATGTGAAGGCATACAAGAAGCTCGCGAGGACATTCTGCGCGTATTCAAGCACAGAAACTTTGTATCCGACATACTGACTCGTCAAGCGGACAAGAGGTGTTTCAGGAAACATCGGTCGCAGTCATAGCATAAGCATAGTGACAGAAACAAGAAAATGCTGTCACTATCAAGTAAAAAACTGAGTTTGTGTGGCAATAAAAAGTGAATTTAAATACACATTCAGTGAACTATGACTCGAATCTGTAAATAATGTAAAATATGTGTCTAAATGTAATTTTAAGAGAGCTTATATTAGTAAAAAAATGAGTTGTGTTTCGTTTTTGTGATGTAACTAATATTATTTTTAATAATATAATATTTGCCATTATAAATGGAAATCTCATTAACCTGAATCTTACTTATTTATTTTATGATGATATTAGTATCCCTTTATATTGTGTTTGTGCTTCTTTTTATTTCGAGGGTCGCCTGTCAAAATGAAAAGCTGGTACTGCTACTGGTCACTTGACCTCAGTGGAGATATTGTTTTCCTTATAGACATGATCCTTCAGTACCTATGATCCAAGTTTTTCCTTTATTACCTAGTATCGTTATAAGAGTTCTCGAGACGCTACAAGATGGATAAATTTTAGAAGATTTCGACGATGTTAACAGTTACGATTTTGTTTGGGATTAAAATATCTCTTTAAAGAATTAACGCAGAGCGTCCTTTTACTAATAAAGAATATTACACCTTAGGTTAGAAAGACGACCTTTCTGAATAATAATATAATCGGTGTTATTTATATTTTATAGATTTGAAAATGAGAATTCTATAGGAATTAAGAAAATTTTAGCGCTCTTGAAGCGGCATACAAAGAACCATAGACAATTCAACATGCTGTATTTTCTTTTACAACAGTCGTATAAAGAGCCTTCTAGACATCTTGAATTTATTATCCAAGTAGTTACACGCGGATTCACTAGCTTTAATATGTACATTCGGTATAATGCAAATGTTATTCATAAGAGCCCATAGGTATTAAAGTAAGTACGTTGTAGGTATTAAATTTATTTTTATTATCCCCCAGGAGAAGTATATTTTTAGAGTGATAGGTACTCTTATGTCCTTTTCTGGTCCCTTGGCAATTTGTGTGCAAAAGTTCATGACAATAGGTAGTAGTTCAGGGCAATAAGTAGTTAAACCGTGAAAACGTTACAAACAAACAAACGGACATTTATTTATTTATTTAATCACATTTATAATAATTAATTAGGATTTGTCACTCTGTGAACAAACTCAACTCTACCTTGAAACCATGTTATTATGATTATTTTTAATTGTCACCCTTGTTCTATAAAAATTGATAATAAAAACGCCATCTTTGCAATTTCACTTTTTTTTTGTGACAAAACTATTGTCACACTTCCCAACTTCCATAATCGTAGGCCTGCCCATTTCTCAATAATATAATTGGGCAATCTAGCGCAAAAATAAGTTAGTGTAGAAGGAGCTTTATTTTGACATTATGTAGAGCCGACCATGTTTATTTTGGTGGTACGATTGTATTGTTGACACTTTTATGCCGCAAAAGAGAAGAATCCAAGTTGTCTAAGGCCTCAAAAAAGTGATAATTTGCCTATGCAAACCAAAAGCAAGGCAAGAAAACAAAAAATTCTTCGACGCCATTTTGTGTTTAATCTTGTGTGATGCTTGGTTTTGTTGTTTGGTCCATAATTGTAAATTGTTAGATATCAGTAATAGTTAAATATGGGTGAAGACAAAGGTAAAGGTATAGTTACCATTTTTGTTTATGAGGCATTCAAATTGATTGTTCTAAGATTATATTTCTCAGTTACTTGTATTTGTATGACACAGATCGCCGACGCAGATCGCGTTCTAGAGAGAGACGTCGGTCAAGATCCCGTTCGAGGGAACGCAGAGAGAAAAGGAGAAGCAAGTCGAGGGAAGCTGGTGGAGGTGGTGGTGGCGGTGGTGATAAACGTTCTCGCAGACGTAAGCCGTCGCTGTACTGGGATGTGCCGCCACCTGGTTTTGAGCACATCACTCCCCTGCAATACAAGGCCATGCAGGCCGCGGGGCAGATACCGGCGAACATCGTAGCCGACACGCCTCAAGCGGCCGTCCCTGTAGTGGGCTCCACGATAACGAGACAGGCTCGGCGTCTATACGTCGGAAACATACCATTCGGAGTGACTGAAGAAGAAACCATGGAGTTCTTTAACCAGCAGATGCACTTGTCTGGATTAGCGCAAGCAGCTGGAAATCCAGTGTTGGCATGTCAAATCAATTTGGACAAGAATTTTGCGTTTTTGGAATTCAGATCTATAGATGAAACTACTCAGGCCATGGCGTTTGATGGCATCAACTTTAAGGGGCAGAGTTTGAAGATACGTAGACCACATGACTACCAACCGATGCCTGGCACTGAAAATCCAGCCATTAATGTGCCTGGTAAGTTAAATATGCCATGTTTATAAATTTAGTGATAATCAAATTTGCAGTCACATGTAATCTAATTAGGGAATGCTTGTGCCTGGTATTAGACAATGCATTGATATACTGAGCACATCACAATGTTACCATTAGTAATTGGAAGCTTATAACTTACTACTTCATTTGGTTGGCTGTATCTATGAGTTTTGTTTTACATGTGTTATTTTTACATTTATGTTAGTGAAAACTATAGTATGTATTCTGTAATTTAAATGATTCTAAAATGTAATCTTTATTATGGTACAATATAAAACATTCGTAAATGACCTATTTATCAATTATTACTTGCGATCTACAACTATTTTTTAGGTATTTTTTATTATTTTCCTGAATTAAAAATATCTTAGTTTTCTTTTTGTAGCTGTCAAATGTCTTAAAAACATAATTATAATTTTTCAGCTGGTGTGATAAGCACTGTAGTACCAGATTCACCACACAAAATCTTTATCGGAGGCCTACCCAATTATTTGAATGAAGACCAAGTAAGTCATATAATCATTATTTACTCATCATTTTGTTTATAATATCCAATTTTATATTAGTATAACTACAAAGATTTACATTATCATTTTGCACTTATGACACTATAATATTTGTCATTTGCTGTGGAAATTAAAAAAAACAACCAGAATACAATTATTTTAAATGAGATTAAGTATTAATATGTTTTGGATGTTTTAAATGCCGGATAAAAACATGACAACAGATGCGTATTTTTGGATGTCACAGAAGGTAATTAGTATGACATATGAATTTGCCACTTTCTACCTGATGGTAAAAATAACGATACAAACTCAGTTATCTGCATAACGTGACTGAAATGTCATTAAACATATCATTCTTTTTAATTGTATGATCAACCTAAGGCCTTACAGGCGACTTAATTACTTGTACCAGACTTGCTTTTCACCACAATATTGATGCTTCACTATGTAATGAAATAAGACTTGCATTGATAGAGTAAACCATTCATCGCAACTGTAAACTGAGAAATAAGTAAGCCAAGATATGTATGGGTGAAGTCTATTGTGACGTAGCTAAACGCCTCTTGAATTTCAGTTGAGAAAGTGAGATAATAACGCAGTCTTATTAGAATTCAATTTTACCATCAAGTGGAATGGTGGTTCCTCTCATTATTATTCTTATATTAATGTTATTTGCTATATAAAACGGATTATACTATATATATAAATTGCTATCATATCGCTCTAAAAACTGACTAAAATATAGAGGGCTTTTGGTTTTAAGAATTGACTTCAACTTTGTCCTGTTAAAGCAGCAGTTTGCAATAACATTTTGGAACCTACCAGAAGCCCTTTACATTAAGCTTAGATATTTAAGAAGTCTTGATGAATGTATTTGGTTATGTATATTTGCAATTATACTTTCCAGGTCACTATCAAGTCTTCACACTTTCATACACCTTTGGTGATTGTCCAACAAAATTTAAGCAAGTTCTATATAATACGTACCACATTATAAAATTTCAAACTAAAAACATTGTCCAAAACAAATATAAATCAAACAATACGATGTGAAAATTAATCACATATACAATTAAACTATTTTCATAGTTTTCTCAAATGCCTGCCTGTATTTGCATTTAGATTTCGAATTTTAAAAATTGACAACAAAAGGAAAGTTTGAGGACGAAAGGACATAGGAAGTTCCCATTAGGTTAGGCCGCGGTCATTTCAGGGCGAGTTTCAACAGTTGACAGGGCTACGGTGGTGTCAGCAGTGAGCGGCTATACATTTTGAACCATTTCAGGTATTTCAGGTACCCCCATTTACAGGGATGAGTGTGTTCGATACGCACTCAAAAACTTTATAAAACAATTCACTTATATAGTTTGCTTTCTGCCCCTCCCTAGCTTAGATTTGGCACAATTGCGGCCCGCGTGTCACTGTTGTCTCTCATTCTCACCCATACGTCTTGTACTTGAACGAGACGCCGGCACTTCAAGGCAAGTCTCCTCTATTCACATCTGATTCTAACGCGCGGCTAGATACAGGTCAGATTACATTAATTCATATGTTTGCTGCAAATTACTAAGCAAATATTGATGGGAACTACAAAAGTTGACGTTTAAATTACTTAAACCAATATATATTATGTATGAATATTTGTTGTATAGAATGTTATGTTAACTGTGACTGATTATAAAATATGATATAGGTGAAGGAACTACTAATGTCCTTTGGGCAGCTGCGAGCTTTCAATTTGGTTAAGGACTCGTCAACAGGCCTCAGCAAGGGATATGCCTTTGCAGAATACGTGGATATATCTATGACGGACCAGGTATGAAATTTATATTTCCTACATTACAACAGTAATATTCTATAATCCATGGTTGCAGTATCTTAAAAATATAAAACAATTTCTATTACAAAATTAGTTCATTAATTTGTTTTCGTTGTGAAAGAAACTGATATTACCAGTAAAACCTTTAAAAAAAGGCACTACTTTTAATAATGATGAAAGTAAATAATATAATATTTAAGTATAGTATTTTTAAGTGTCGTTAAAACTATTAACATTGTGCATTCAATTCTTCATAGGGTAAGATTGCCTAACTTATTATATATGTTTGTGTTACAGGCAATTGCAGGTCTAAATGGCATGCAGCTGGGAGACAAGAAGCTAATAGTACAGCGAGCAAGCATTGGAGCTAAGAATTCAACATTGGGTAAGTTGAAAACAGTTACATAATTTACATTTGGGTTGACACATTATACTAATTAATGTAGTTAATGATAAATTAGTTATATAATATACCTTCTAATCTGTATTTATATATTACAGATTTCAGACACATACACATGTCTGATTCATCTCAAAACAATATTTAAATGATAATGTAGTTACGATACACTCGGTGTTATGTCATAATTATTCGAATAATTATCTATCCACATTTTGGAAGTCCTTTATGGGACATACACTTCCACTATCATGGTTTTGCCAATAGTAATCGTGCCTGGCATGCGTGTTGGTGTTATAAAGCTCCATCTTCTAGATCAGAGGTTCCCAAACTTTTTTGTCTAATGCCCACTTTGAAAATCAGTTACTTTGTAGCGCCCCCCATTTGTTTTTTACTTAAAAACCTTAATAACATATTACTCTCCTCTGGAATTTAATTAACCTCTTTTTTTCTATTATTTTATGTCAATAGCAAATGAGCATGCAACCCATTTGATGGTAAGAGGCCACTGTCGCCAATATCACCGCCCCTCGATTTTTCTGGGCCCTTTTCCGCCCCCCTCTAGGCCTCCAGCGCCCACAGGGGGGCGTTATCGCCCACTTTGGGAAACACTGTTCTAGATTTTGTTCCTTTGTCGCCTCCTACGATATTGCAGGGAAGAGACGCAGTAGTATTATTCGAGACATCACACAGTTTTACACTTATGACATATGCTAATGAAGTTTTATTTGTCCAGCGATGACCGGCGCAGCGCCGGTGACGCTGCAGGTGGCGGGGCTGACGCTGGCGGGCGCGGGGCCGCCCACGGAGGTGCTCTGCCTGCTCAACATGGTCACGCCGGACGAGCTGCGCGACGAGGAGGAGTATGAGGACATACTCGAGGATATTAAGTAAATATCATACATTTTATTTAATTTCAATAAAATACACTTTTTACAGTTGCAGCCCCATAAGTTTTCTCCTGTGTCATGGGTGCCATGGACACACAAAGACAAATACACAAACATCCAAACCAGAGCAGGAATCTAAATTCATCATTCATAAGTCCATCTGAGCGTTGAACCCGGAACCCTTTACGTGTTCGACCTGTAAGATCACGCTTTGGTCAACGCTTTGCCTCTAGGGTAGTCTATTGCCGCCGCAGATTGCTAGATTAATTAGTAATGTTATATATGTAGTGAAAAAATTGGTCAAATAGAATATCCCTTACCTTATGATTAAGATATGGGAAGTAACACATTGAAATGTAATGAATGAATGCAAATTGATTCCAAATTTATAATTCAAGTAATCAATTTGGAATCAAATGTCTAGCTCAAATTAATAGTTTGCAGAACTTACAGGTCTCCATACTCTCCATTGTTTCGGTTCACTAAATTCTTGCGCACTCTTCATTTTCACAAATTACATATTAAGATTTTAACCTGTTGTAATGTCTATGCAATGTTGTTATTAATGGTGAAATTTACTTTCAGGGAAGAGTGTAATAAATATGGATGTGTACGCAGTATAGAAATTCCAAGACCAATTGAAGGTGTTGAAGTACCTGGTTGTGGAAAGGTAATATAAATTTTCAATATTATTTATTAAGAAGTTATTGAAATACTATCAATTATTAAATACTATGCTATTTTTATCACGAGTGACACCTTTCCTATTTTTGAAGCTAAAACCAACTATACATGTTTATAAAATTTTACTGAAATGTATTTAAAAGTAATGGAGACCAGACTACTGATCTAACACACTGACACATTATATAATTAAAATATACCTAATTTGTTTGTTACTCAGGTGTTTGTGGAGTTCAACAGTATCGCAGACTGCCAGAAGGCGCAACAAACCCTCACAGGGCGCAAGTTCAGTAACAGAGTCGTCGTCACATCCTATTTCGATCCTGACAAATATCACCGCAGAGAATTCTAAATCAACATAACATGTTTGCCTTATTCCACAATACATTCAATATTGTTATGTGACACGTTCAATTTACTTTAAAGTTGATCTAAATATATGAAACATGAATAAATAATAAATGAACTTCTAAAAATAATTTTTATTTAACCCATAAACATTTTTTGTTCTTTATTAATATTATCATAAAGCTAGTTTTAGTTTGTATATTAATTTTCGAATGTGTTTAATGATCAATTAAGTCAATAAATTACTTATTACAAACTATAATATTTTTTATTCATCAACATTTTCTCTTTAGTAAAAAATGATATTTCATAATACATAACGTATGTAACTTTAACCATATTTTTAGCATGCACACATTTTACACTTAATTATTAGAAAAGAAATATAAAATTTTACACTTCTTCATTTTGCATGGCAGGCTGGTATGTATTCAATGAACCAGTTTCAGATGAGAGAACGATCTTCCTCATTACAACGTACAACACCCCGCCGATAAGTAGCATTCCTATTCCGGCCATAAGACTTATTGCCCATGCTGGTACTGCATTTCCATCTATAAAATAAAAATTGATTTAACCCTTATTCGTTCAGCATCTCCGCCGTCTGCTTTTTGTGGACTGCAAGTGCATTTTCTATTTTTTTATTGTAAAAAGGAAATGATCACGTAACCAATTTGTTCTAAACTGGTGTCAAAAATAAGAATGTACGTAAAATAAAAATTATACTGTGTAGTATATGTGATAATAGTTTAACAATAACGTTAAAAATTATATGACCGCGAACACCCCAAAAAAGAAGCATAAGTTCAATCCTTTTTGCCCTTTCTTAAAAGTCCCATCAAAATTGATATGCTTCGAGAGTACCTATATAATCAAAGATAGTTTCAATGATCTCCGTATCTAAGACCGATCTATCACCGTTCAATTCCGTTTGGCGGTCTTCCTTTATTACCATTACGATAGACCACAGCCATAATACTCTGTACACAGTTGAAATATTGTTTGATAGTAAACACTAAAAATAATGACTCACGGTAATATGTGCGTGTCATTACACGCCTTCCTCGCAGAATTTTTCTTCTGGCTTCTGTCTCTTGGGTCAATGTGGCCAAAATAACTAAAAATAAATTGATTTTCGTAAGTTTATTTACATAAATATTGCACATACCTACATAATAATTTACTCAATAATCAAATTAGAGCAATGATAAATCAACGCGAACGATAGAACGCTAAGCATTCTTAATAGCCTTAATAGTAATATTCTTCTTAAACATGTAACTTACCTAATATTACAGCAAAGTAAAACAAAATAGATTTCCTTTGTGCCATCTTTTAGTAGTTATGATTTTCACACTGTTCACAGGATAATTTGAAACACTAAGGCTTTATTAGCAACACACTACGCAAAATGAATAGGTGTGTTTTTAACACGGGCCCCTTATCATATGAAGTTATGAAGATAAGATAGTGATTACTAATAGAGGGTACGTATGTAGTGCATGGTATGCTAGGCATTATCATATCTTACAAAGAGGATATTATGAATCAGTAGTTTACTAAGAAATGCTTCTTTTTTCAAAGCAATGAAATATATTGTTTCTAACTAAACTGAAACTACAGAAACTCCAACACGAAATAGATAAATGTCCAGACAATTTTCAGACAGTCCAGATATTTAGATTTACATTTGAATATCTACAAAACACGTCAAGTTTTCTGTAAGTTATTGAAGTTCTCTGTGGAGTTGGTCCATCAGGGTTTAGATAAAATTACTATGGTTGTTCATTATTTACTTATCGATACTGATTTGATAAGACTTAAGATGGCAGTTCCGCTGTAAGTTATCAAGGAGCTGGTTACTTCGCAGACAGTCCAGGTTGAAAGGTTTCCATACTATTCGCACCCGGATGGTGCAATGATGGTGCAATCCGAGGGTCCTGGGTTCGATTCCCAGCGAGGCGGAAATTTGAACGATGAGTTTAAATTTCCGTTCTTGGTATGGGTGTGTCCTTGTCTTGTGTGTTGTCCATGGCACCTAGTGTGGGGCTAGTTTGAGTGTGAAGCGTTATTTATTTATTATTTATTGCAGTGTTTCTGTTGATTAGTATATTTACGCAATTTCATTCTGATTATTCAATCGGAAGCGTATTAAATGTTATATTTAAATATTATTTTTACGACGAAAATTTCCAGATTGACTCGGAAAAACATCGATATTTATTAAACGGCTGGACAGATTTTCTTCAACATTGGCTAACAACACTCAATTAGTGACTCTTTAAATAAAAAAAAACCGCATTCAATTCGGTTCAGTCATTTTGGCTCTACAACCTAACAGACACATACACACACACAGACACACACGTCTAACTTATAACACCCCTCTTTTTGCGTCGGGGGTAAAAAATAAAATATAAAACATTAACATAAAAACATATTTATTAAATCTAAATTGATACTAACTATTTAATCATAGTGTAAGAACTAAATATATTACTGACTGTATTAGTTTCATTCAATTAATGAGTGATATTATTTTTTATTCTTTGAAAATATTTTTAATATTAACGTCTGCTAATACTTGAGATGTGACTGTTTCTGGAGGTCCCTTCGGAATCTTGTTTTGAGCTACTTCTTGCGAGCGTTCGCTGCTAACGATTGATGCAGATTTTTCAATAAGTTCATTTTCTGGCACTCCTTCGCCTTTTAATTTCTCATACTGTTGCATAAGTTTTTTAATTTGAGTTTCTCCAGATGGGTTTTGCATGTTCATAGCAGCGAATCCATGTCCGCTGGCATGGAATTTACTGTAAAGTAAATAGTACATTCTTTGATTATGGAGTACATGATATAAGGTCTTCCTATGTGATCTTTAAATAAACTATTCACTAGGAAAATAAAAGGGAAAACATTTATATTATTTTCTGTAAAATAATTAAATTACAAGTTAAAAGCAATACATATTGAATTCTACTCATCTATATAAAAAGAAATTGTGAAATTTTACCACCTTCAAAAAGTTCTGAGCGAAAATACCCAAGGTACACCTCTAGTAGGTACAAGTCCAAAAGTCATAAGACACAAATTATATATAACTGGACACAAGTACACAATTTGATACTTACGCTCTCACAACATCCTCTTTGTAGAGAATTGGTCTAATGGTCGTGTTTTCCACCTTTGGCTTAGCGAACTTAGGTTCCGTGATTGGGGGGAATGCTTTATACACATCGAACCATAACGGTCTATCATCAGGTTTTATAGCTCCACGCTTTAATAGACCTTCAGCTCTGAAAGGTACAATAAAAAAAAACTATATTATAAATGTTCTGAACTGGTGTGATGTGGCAGATGGCCCAACTAGAAATGAATCCGAATCCTAATTATTATATATATCGAATCTTTTTATTTGAACTAATAGAGCGACTGCAACTGCATGCAGTATATTGTATTAAAAGACACTACATTCATAGCCCCATAGTAGCAGAATCTCCTGAGTCGTAGGTGACACACAAAAACGAATACACAAACACCTGGACCGAGAATAGAAATCTAAATTCATCAACCATATATCTGTCTGGTCAGGGATCGCACCCAGGACCCACTGCGCGCCAGACCGGAATGGTGACAGCTCCGCCACGGGGGATTAAACATATTTTATATAACAGGAGTTAACAGGACATATAATGCGATCAAACTAAGAATAGGAATGACCTTCGGCCATTTTGTGACGTCATAGACGCTGTTATGATTTTT
>DWPV01004972.1:0-12946 GCA_018251915.1 Urbanus proteus proteus
AAATTACATATAAACCTTCCTCTTGAATCACTATGTCTATTAAAAAAACCGTATCAAAATCCGTTGCGTAGTTTTAAAGATTTAAGTATACAAAGGGACAGACAGCGGAAAGCGGCTTTGTTTTATTATACTACTAGTTTTTACTCGCAGCTTCGCACGCGCTCATGTGAAAGAGGCCGTAGGTATAAAAATAGGCACATTGTAGGTATAAAAGTTACTTTTCTAACCCTCAGGAGAAGTATCATTTTTCGGGACGTAAGGTACTCTATGTCCTTTTTCAGACCCCTACCAATGTGTGTGCAAAATTTCATAACGATCGGTCTAGTCATTAACGCGTGAAGGCGTTACAAACAAACAAACAAACAAATAAACGGACTTTCGCATTTATAATAATTAGGATGTAGAGAAGCTCAGAAAATCCGAACACATGGTAGAAACATCGGCTTACTCTCCTAATTACTGAAATAAGCCGCTGTTTTCATCTTGTTTATTAAATATCGTCACAAAGTCAGTGCTTGAGAACAATTGGCATTACTATTAACCAGATGTTTCTAATTTAGCCTTATCTGTCCAGATGTGCACTTGTCCCATTGTTACTCAACGCACGTGCATTACCTGACTTTTAAGGTAATAAAGGGTATTAAGGTTTTTGAATACAAATTGTTAAAACATTTGACGCACACGTGTTTTATGAGGCTTCAAGATTGTGAAAGATATTTTTGAAAGTAAGGAAAGCCCAGGTGCAGAGTTTGTGAACATTTTTTTCTAATTCGCAGATCTAATTGTCTTTGTATTGTATTGTGCCATCTGGTCTTGAAGGTATTAAGTAATACCATCTGTTTTATAGGTCCAACTTGTAATTAGTTTAACAATGACTAAGTTAAACAATAGTGTTTAAGGGATATTCGTATTACAGAGACTAGTAGACTGATATTTTTTTATATTTTACAATTTTTGTACACGATATATTGAAAGAGAAAACAAACATTACTAAGATATACGCAAAGGACTATTTTTCAAGATAATTAAAACTTAAATGAACATGTTTTTTAATCGTTTTGTTAATTAATTTAGTGATTTAGTATAAAACGTTTATTAAATAAATTAATTGTTTAATTAAATTAGACGCTAAATGCGCCACTTAACGGTAAAAATAAACAGTATTTAGGCTTATTTTGCCTCCAATTAATTGGCCACCATTCATTCATGTTACATTATAAAATATCTATACAAGCACTTGAGCGTATTTGTCTGTCTGTAAATTAAAATAAGTTATATATTGAAGCCCATTCATGCGATAAAGTATAGATATAGATATAGATAAAGGAAGATTCGTTAATCTGTTGAAAAAACTATTGATAGTCCGTATGCGGATTTATTTGCGGATTTCTCATAACTCTTTCAGATAACTTAATAATTATTTTTTGCCCAATTGGAATATATTTTGGAAATGGCAGAAACTTTTATGTTAATGTAAAGACTTTTTGAGGTAGATTAGAACCTACGGCTTACTTGGACCTTTTTTTTCTTAGTAGGTCACACTCTTTAGGTTTCGTTAGGAAGAAACGTATAGTTTTATGTTCAAACGAAACCATGCAATCCCGCGAGTAGAAACTAGTTACAAACATACAATAGTTATAAGATCTAAAAATAATTAGTAACAGTACCAGATGTTAAGGATAACTAAAAATACTTGGACTAGACACGCTAGCCTAATCTCGCGACCTTTACCTTATCTGCAGCTCATTATAAACGTACCAGGTGTTAGCTCTTAGACCAGTGGTGCTCAAACTTTTTTCATCTATTGCTCATATTTCGAATTTTATTTTTATTATTTTATTTATGATTACTAGCGCCTCCCAAAGTAAAAACAAAAATATTTTCTTATAAGAATATTTTTACCTTAAGAAAAAAAGGTCTGTGGCTGAGAAATGAAAGTGGCACCGCATAGCTAATGTAGCTGAAATCAATATTTATTAATAAAAAAACGCAAAAAGCATTGCCTACTAAATTACTTTTCACCAAACATTTTTCAAGGTCCTTCAACATAGGCCCCCAGAGCCCAAGAGACATTGAACCCACTTTGAGAACCACTGTCACAGACGTTCGATTATCATAAAATATTATAATACCGTAAACAGGTAACGTTAAACGGTGTGGGATCTCGTTAAGGGTTGCAACTGTAAGATCCTGTTTAATTACCAGTCGTGTGGGTTTGTGTGGACGTCGATTAATAGGATTATTTTGAGTTAGAGCCAGTAGTCTTGAATTTGTACAATGTACAATATACCGTTTAACGTACATATATGTGTATTTGTAACGAAAACTTAAGTTTGTTGAAGTAATCCAAAGGGACTTTAAGGGGTTTTTTGAAATTACGTAATATACTAGACTGATGTAGACATCTAAATTACGAATTTAGATTGCTGTTCTGGGTCTGGGTGTTTGTGTATTCGTGTATGTGTGTGTCCATGGCATCCACGACACAGAAGGAAATCCTACTGTGGGGCTAAGAGTGTAGAAAGCGTTTTTTTAAGACTCTGTGGACTCTACAGTCCAAATAAGTTATTTTGTGAACAATAATTGTTATTTGAAATAATAATAATTGTTCAGTAAAGGTTTACATATTACTTATCATTCTTAATAACTGTTGGAATTTTCGAAAGGGTCAAATGAATTTCTAATGACGAGGCAAGGCGAACCATCCGAATTGCAAGCAATGTTGAATTTCGGAATGGAATGTTTGGTAGCACGGTAGCCTGACATAATTGGTTCTGACATTTCAGATGTTGATGGTAGATACGCCTCTTTAGGTATAGCCAGGTCTGACATAACTGTTTCGTGATATAATGTCTGACTAGTGCAACTGAAAAACGTAAATGTCACACAATATATAGGGAACTAAGTGTTTAGTGTCAAAAAGTTGTGACACTTATTGACAGAGATGAAAAATGCTGTGAAAAAGTTTGTAAGAGTATGTGAAGTGTAACATGCACAGGACACGTGGTAAATAGATGATCATGATGATGATGATGATGAGTGATCAATAATCATTCTATACAAATAAATAAAATTGAAGTGTCTGTTTGCCATTCCAAAATAACATTTTTTACTCAATGTACATGAAAGTATAAATATACACGATACGATACCTATAACGAAAATGCATTTTCTTTTGTCTGTCTGTTTGGCTGAGCTAATCTTCTAAACGGTTGCACCGATTTTGACGGGACTTTCACTGGCAGATAGCTGAAGGTCTAAAACATAATATAGGCAAGTTTAATTTTCGAAAAAAGCATATGCGTACGCGCTACGCGCAAGCGGGCCTTCTTGCGGGAGCGCAGGATGTTACCTATGTATGTTTAGATAAGTATTCCTTTTTACTTTTTTACCGCAGGTCAAACCACGGGGATCAGCTAGTATTAGATGACTACCTGAGGTAGTCCACAGATGTGTTGCTGCACTGAGGACTATGTTCGATTAGTGGCTAACTGTTATTTGGCAAAAACAGATGTGATGGTGGTGCTGTCTGAGTCGACACAAGTGGTTCTAGTTGTGGATCTTAAAAGGATAGATGTATTTACATTATTTTACAAACGATATGGATTTACCAGGTTTTACCAGTATTTACCAGTGTGTCACCTAGCTGCAACCGGTTGCGACAGTTGGGCGCCGGCACGGGAGCGCCGATCGCGATCGCACCAAAGGTCGATCGCGAGGAATGTGCACGAGGGTATCATTGCGACTAACGCCAATACTTGTACAGATGATAAAAGTGGTATGGTACCGTCGCCACGCCTTCTTGTCACAGTTTAGAAATACTGTTAACAATTCTGGTATTATTGGGTTATGTGACGATGTTTTTCAACTAAAAGAAGTAAATTAGCATTCATCAGTTAAATAGTGACTTTAAAGACTGCCTAAGAGCAATTTAATGACAAAAATGGTACAAAAAGGTACCGTCCCGCGTTGTCTCGCCTTCTCGCCACAGTTTTGAGATACTATTTTTGGTATAAATGATGTTTTTATGTTTTTTTTTTAAGTAAAAGAAGTAAATTATCATTAAATATGTGTACATTTATGTATGTATAAGTAGTACCTAACTGCTATCGATGTTGTAGGTGAACCCTAAACAAGGCGTTATGTAATCCTATTAAATAACAGTTGTAACATTTCCAATATCATACAAAAGGCCCAAGCGAAAAAATACAATAGCAAAAGAAGACGCATCGGTTATTCATCCGTCCATCAGCATTTTGAGGTCCACTGTTGGACATAGGCCTCCCTTAAATTGCGCCAACCCAACCGATCCTGTGACTTCTAGATCCAGCGGTTTCCTGCGGCCTTCTTTAGGTCATCAGTCCACCTGTTTGAGGGGCGACCTATGCTCCTTTTGCCTAAACGTGGCATCGGTCAAACAAACTTTAAATAAAAACTATTCTATCGATTACTTGATATCACTCTGAAAACCTTAAAGCAATTTCCGTTAAGCATGACGTTTAGTATATTATCTCAGGCAAAATAAAGCAAGTAAACGTAACTTACCTTCATATTACAAATCACGGAAGTTTAAAATATTATTTAAGTAAGTCGTGTTGCCCGACGACAGAAGTTCGTGATTACCTAGCCTATCTTCATTCAGCTGGGAGTAATGGCGGAAATAAATATGCAAAACGAATTTCCGATGTACGGTACAACAGATGGACAATGAAATTTAATAGCGGTAGATTCCGATGTTGAGTAGAAGCGGGTAAAGTACGCTAGGTTAAATATGTAGAAGAATTTTATGGAAGGTAAAGGCTATGTTTTTGAGTTAGAAAGTTACAAGATCATTTAGCTTTAAGATGTAAATTGGGTGCGGATATTATGACAGTGCTAATGCAAGTTAATTTCTTATTTGTAGCTGCTAAAGGCTTATAATATTAAACCCATTTTATGTCTTTGAGTGATTGTTTTTTTTTTAAATTAACGTAGCTCAAGGCATTGATTACCTACTTTTTATTTAAACACAGTCGGTTCAATTTTTATTCGTAAAAGTGTGAGCTGTTTAGTTATTTTTGTATTTATAATGTTATTAGATTTATTTATTAGATTTTGGTGCCTTAAATGCCTGCCTTATTAGATTTTGGTGCCTTGGGGATAGAATTAAACCGTTAAAAACCTTACATTTCTGGATTCGGTGTTTCATATTGGTTCAATACGTATTTTGATTTGTATTTAATTTAAACCTGATTTTACAGTTTCTTTTACCGCTTCATCTCCATAGTGAAAAGTGGGGGCATATTATTGACATTCCAAAAACTATAACAAAAGCTATTTGATTTTAAATTTTGTAACTAAGCTAGACAAAAATTAAATCGATTGATAGCGGGAACCCAAAGCAATGACTATGATTCTCAGTGCTTTTGTTTTCTTTATAAGAAGGAGAATACCGAATGAAATATTCATCCACGGGTAACTTCGGGTTTAAACCGAACCGCCCTTGGCTAAAGTTCATTGTCGCTACCTTGGCCGCCCCTCTGAACTTGACCCAGTTGAGTTACGCTTAGCTTATTTTAACTTTTAGCTTTTAATACGAATTCTAAAGGCTCTTGATTATGATTTGTGAAAATTGGAGCGAGAGCTGTAAAATATTATGCGATAAATATTTGCTAACCATTTGATATAAATGGAACGTTCGTCAAGTTTATGTATATAAAAATGTTTCGTTAAGTTAATGAAATATTTTTTTATTTATAGTACTTAACCACAGGGTTATATTATATTTAATTACTTTGTTGATGTTGTGTTTGTTTATAACACTGTGTAAAAAACGTCAAACGTTTGAATTTCAGGAATGGATCAAAGTAAATTAGCCAATACCTAATCATCACATAAGAATAATGACACGTGAGTGGAGCAGTTGTCACTTTACTGGTCTGGCATGCAAAGAGTACCGGGTTCAATACACGGCCAGACAAAAAATATTTTTTTATACTCTTCTTTATTTATCCTTCAATGATCGTTACGTCTCATGTTAGTTTTATAGCTTCATAGAAAACATTAAATAATTTATTATCAATCTATTTAGTTACTTCATCTTAGTCCTAAAACGATGCGCATTGAGAAACAAACCCAAGCGGATAAATCCAAAGTATTCAAATTAACAATAAAACTTTCAAAGCACCAACCGACCTACGTATAGACCTCATCACGAGGGCAAAGGATAGGGTTGGCACTGCAAAATGTATATTGTTTTGATGTTTAAATATATATCTCTATGAATATTGTATTGACAATGTTATTGTATTATCGTCTTAGAAAATATCTTTAAAATAATCTCCCTTATTTAGATTTTAGGTGATAATATATTTTTTAATTGTATTAGGCTTCTAAATTGTGTTCTTGTTTTGTTTATAGTTTTATAATACCTACGTAGGAGTCTTACTAATTTATTTTATTCGTATCTTAAGCAAATAATTAAAGTAACCTTATTATCTGGCAATTCCATATAAAAATCAATGAAAAATAAAATGTAACTAGACAATTTACGAGCTTAAAGCTCGCTCGTTATTGATTCATAATTATAAATAAAAACAATTATTTTAAAATTAGATACTTAAACAATAAAATAAGAAATACGAATCAAAATCTAAGAATTATATAATAATACAACCGTAATAGCAGCCCTATGAATCGAGAGGCGACGGCGGGGATAGAATTCCTCAAGCACTGCCTTCACCCGACCTAGCCGGGCTTTCGGTATATTTACGAGCTTAAAGCTCGCTCGCTATTGATTTATAATTACTGACAATTACTGACCTGTCTACACAAATATCAACATTGTAAGTCTGTCAATAGAAGTTGACAAGTGGTTGTTGAGTTATGAATAAACGAATAGGTTTCAGCGTAAACAATTGACGGTTCTAGATAAGTACAATAATTGAAGTAATTCAATTAAATAATAACTATAATTAGTTTAATGTTGTCAATCTATACAGTTTTTTAAAGTAACTAAAACCGGTTACCTTGCTGTGGCTATATTTAATAGAATTGTTTCTATTTAAACGTAAAATATTCCGATATTTCGTCGAAACGTATTAAAAACAAACGGGTTAATATTTCATTATACTAAAAATATATGTGGATCTGTGTCATTTGGAATTAAACAAATTGATTTAATTAAAGATAATTCCACTAGGAGCTAAATATTTGAAGTATTTATGCATTTTATTTGACAACGGACAAATTAGTCCTAAAAATATACTTACCAAACCATCCTTTCACATTTATAAGGACTTTCAACCATTGGGCAATAAATGTCACAAACTACATCAAATTTAATGTGACATATGATACGATCTACGTACTACGAATGCCCCGACATACATACAGATCGTTCATGTAGATAATTACTCGTATTTCATAAAAAGATCAACTTGACATAAGATTATCTTAGGAATTAGATGGGTACTTATGTTAACTACATTCTCTATGTGAAACTTCGGATTTACACTCACGAAGTTTTGTATTAATTACCAACGTAACAGGTGCTTATGATAGGTTAAAAAATTATTAAAAATAATCTGTCTACTATGAATAATCAATTAATTACGTAAACATCTTTAATTTTTAAGATGAATATAAATGTATAAATCATTATTTAACCTATTTTTATTATTATACCTAATTAAAACCGAAAGTAAATACTTATAATTCTTTAAATAAAAATAATATATTTTAAAGTATAAATAATATTATAAGTGATAGTACATAACTTAATACATACATCTAAACTAACGTAGCTATTTTTTATAAATATATAACACCAAAATCATTCATAATATTGTTTCTACATCTTATGAGTGCCTACGTACATTTATTAGGTAAAATTATAGTAGGTTTATTTTATTGTTAAAATAAAAAACAACAACAAAAACATTACGCGACCCATATGTTTACGTTATTTTCTTGTCAACCTAGAAAAAAGAATTGAATACAGTTAGCAACTGTTTAGATCGAAAAAAGATTTCATTTAGCACATGGTATATTCTAAATAAGGTGTTCGTAAGTTAGGTTTCAAGCCAGCTGTCGGTACGTACCATAGACACCATGTGTCCACTTAATTGTTAAAAAAGGTCCAAATGCCCACAGATAATGGTCAGAGAGATTTATAACTTTTTAACATCTGGCCGTACCTGGACCCCTCGATAGGGTTCGAGTATGGAAGGTGATTTTTGAATTTAGAAATAACGCTATTGGCGATGAGTTCTCAAATTGAAATGTGCCTTTTTGTTTTATGGCCGCGCGTCATGCCAGAGTCACGCTTATAAAGTTCATATTTGGAACGTTTTATTTTTTTCTTTTTTCGTACTGCTGTTTTACAGACTTAAAAGGTTGACAGTTATGTATGATTATTCTAATTAGGTTGCGTATAAATATTTTCTCTTTTAATATATTCGATTCGAAACCTAAAAACGCATCGAAAGGTGTACACGTGTAATAATTTTTCAAATAAGTTACATGTGTACTAAAAATCGTGGTTTTAAAAATATTAGTTAGTATTTTATGAATGCAGGTGTTTATTACAAGTTTCTGGGGTACCGTACGCTCAATTGAAAACGTTTGATCGTCAGTTTTCCTGACATAGGCATTCTGTTTCTATTGAGAAATACTTGTTTGATTTCTTTTTATCATTAACCTACTTATAAAAAAATTATATAACTACCTTATAACCGGAACCTTAACCTAAATTCAATAAAAAAGCATGTGATTATATTCTATGACCATAATCCTTTATTATTAATTTATTTTTTATTAATGGTCATCAAATAACAGATGGACGTAAAAACCTAGTAGTCACATTTTAAAACTATAAACAAAGTCTATGGTTTATATTTTGTTATAACCGTTTTGTAAATGGCTTGGCGGTTTCATATATGTATTTTTATCACAAAAATAACGATTTAAATCTTAATGCGCAGTTAAGTTTAACGTCTCACGGTAACATTTTCGCAATTGACCAGTCATTGATTGCGAATATTTACAATTGTGAATTCGCAATTAGCGTGCATATAAAAATATTTTAGCATAGAGAACGCATATCTGCATGGTAATGGCATGTAAGTGCGCTGTAAGCAAACCAATTAGTAAAGGTCACTTAATTTTTTCTTAATTTGTTACAAAGAACGGGCTTAAGTTATTTTCAGTTAATTCTTTACTTACATTTTCAATTAAGGTAACCTACAGTTGTAAATTCTTTAAGTCTGCTCTTGAGAATTACTTTAAAATATATGCTTAGATTTTGAAATAAAACACACTAAATTTATTTATTCTATAGAATCATATTTTAGGGTGGAAATTGATTTATTTTATTTTTACCTTATAGAATTATTGTCAGAGATGGGTGGAAATAACACAATGAGAGATTTTTGTATTACTTATCCAAACTGTGGTTAACATTTTTTCTTAGAGTACTTATTCGTAATTAACACGTAACATTAAGGAAATCCAATAAATGGGTTGTTTGATTGTTTTTCTACAGTGATATTTCATTGACTACGAGGGCTCATAACCAAACGTACGAAAAAATTATCTCTAGGGAAGACCTGTAGACTAGATGTTATCTTGTATTAAGTATATAATATATAGGTACTATGTTAAATTATCAGTAGAATTTATAAACTGATAAAAATAGAGGTAATATATCTCAAGACTCCATTCGATTTAAAATTAAATAAATGTCGTTCTTAAAACGTTATAAATTTTATATTTTGAAATGGAATTTTCAATTCGCGACATAATTTTACAGAATTTCTTTACATTTTTCATATAAACATTTTTTCATTTAAAATACACCCAGTATTTTAAATTAACCAAAAATGATGAATGTACGTGGTACAAAGATATCATATCAGAACTAATGCAATGCTATCTACGTAATGCAAACTCAAAATGAAAAATGCTATCGCTCTTTCGCCGATAAAGACATGAAAAATTGTTACCAATTAGTAACTGTACGAATTAATAAGGTTTTGCTTGGTTCGTAAACATATTCGGCATTCTTCGACCAACTGCTGTTAAAAATATGCCCATATTCCATACTATCCCAGATGCTGGTCATTTGAAACGTTGGTAGGCCGAGAGTCTTGTGCGAAAAATGGAGAATATTTCTAATAGTTAGTTAAAATTATAATGTTAAATTTGGTGTCCTCTCCACATTTAGTTAGAGCTTCTGTATTTCGATTTGAGTGAGATACGTACGCAGAGGAATTTAGATACATTCTAAGCGTTGTCCTCAGCAGTAGCAACGTAGAATACCGATACTAGAACACTAAATATTCTCATGTCTTAATGAATGTATTATGAACCTTTTTATTATTTATGATTGAATCTTGTGGTTCTGCCAGAACATAAGTAGTTGTGGATTTTACTGATAAATGTTTAGAATACCACCTAATTCGGTCATAACGAGGTAAATATGCAAATAACCCAAACACAACAAAAAGGTAAAAATAACAAAAACCAAAGCGAGGACATTTCGTTATCTCCATTTTTATCACACATTATAGTTTTATTCTTTTACTGTTTTTACAGCAGGCTCTCGGACTATACCCGATTAATTTTAAAAACAAACAAGTCGATCCACGTGCCCGGTTTATGCAGAACAGCCGGACTGCTACGAGTATAATAGCAAAACGACATACCACTTTTATGTCATCGGCCGAACGATTGGGGGAACGGTACGTACGGTGGATTAGCGTGCGAACTGGTTATAATTTAGTGCAATAGTTAGATATTCGTCGAATAATTCGCCGAATAACTTGCCAAACAATGACGATTTAAACTGCGCACGTAGCCTACATAATTGTTTAATTCGCACTAAAAAACGAACCGTGGGAAATCGGATAGTGGACAGGTATTCTTGGTGAGTACCTACCGAAAATACTCGTCTAAGTTTGTACATGATATTTTCTCATAATCGCGCCTATTCGTCTGTACTTTGTAAGTATTGTGTGGCTAGTGAGTGATGTTGCGATCTGTTTAAAAGGCTGTGGTATTTGAAAAACAATTTATGATATATAAACGTTCAGCTTTGATAATGTTAAATAATTTAATTTAAATTTAATATAAAAGTTAATAATTTTTTTACCTACATTTTACCGTACGTATGGGGTGACCTTCTTAGTCCTCAGGAGTGGTACCTACCTATTCTGCTTCACGTAGAACTTATATTCAATGGTAGTGACCACTTACCAACTGCATATTTGTTTGCTATTAACGCCATATAAAAATAAATAATGTAGGAGATAATCAAGTCAAAACCGCACCCGCATTCGTCGTATATCCTATACGCTGGCCGATTGCATCGCGACACATGACGCCTTGATGTTTTTAATTAAAAAAACGACAAAGATGCAGCGAGATCACCTGCCGATGGAAAGGTGTAGATTGACCGAACCCCGAACTTTCCAGCCTTCCTTTAATTACTTACTAGATGGCCACTAAAGGAGACCTTTCCCAACGTGATTGTTTAGATAGGGTTTATGAGGCAGTAAATAGTACATGGCATTGCCAGTGCATGGCCTAGTGGTGAGCGAGGTTGCAAGTTTCCAGGTTTGATTCTCAGGTGGGACTTTTAAAGTTATGTATTCGATATATCTACCAATCAGCACTCATATTGCATCGTAGATTAGGACTTATGGACCATGGCTTTGTATAAATTATAAAATGACCTGAGCCCAATAGTGGGACAGGTTAAACATTCATAAAATATCCGCTTTAAGCGTCACTTAAAATTTTGAGCGAAGTTCAGTGAATTTCGTCATAATTTACAGCGAATTTTCGTGGCTTTATGATATGTTACATATAACGATTGTCGCTTAAAGCGATTTATTCGTAGACCTCGAGTTGGGCCACAATGCTCACAATCCACCACGTAGGTCAAGTGTCGATTAAAACATTTCACACATCATTAATCACGTATGCTGTTACTATATATCATAGTAATACAATTTTTTTAATACTAACAACAGCATTAATTGGTCGAAGATGAAAAACTCAATTTTATGCAAGTAAAACCGCAAAGAAGAATATGTTATAAAAACGCCATTAAAATAACAAAACTATAGCATTAAGATTAAAAGAAACGAAAGCAAAAAGTAGCCAACCGGAGTAATAAAAAGTGGTTTAAAAATAAATTAAGTCCTTTGAGTTTTAATCAATACTAAACGTGAATGATAGCCATTTAGTGACACGAGTTATCTTATCAACGCACGACACATTTGCATGTGGGTATTAAAACTGGCTGGGTGGAATTATATACGTTTGCATGCTTTCGTTGGTCCACTACTGTCCCACTACTGGGCACGGGTCTTTTTTCAGAGTGTTTTCAAATGGTTTAGTTCATAGTACACCGTGCTGGTCACGTATGGATTGTTAAACTTCACGAACTTTTAAGTCCGATCATGAGGCTGTATTTTAAACCTCCAGGCCAGCCATTCTCAAAGTGTGCTGCGCAAAACACAAACGAATGCACGTAACTATTTCGTTTATTTTGGGGCTCCGTCAAAAGTTTCGCTTTTCAAAAGGGCTCAGCCAAAAAAAAGTTTGAGAACCACTGCTCTAGGCTATAACTGTTACAGATGGTAAAGACCTTTGTGGGACTCTGGACGCATCATTTATTTGCCTACTAACAGCAGTGTTAAGCCATTGTGTTATGGTTTAAAGGGTGTGGTAATAACATACCTATACGAGGCGTTTCAACGTTCAACTTGGTTTCAACTTGGTCTGAGAACCAACGCATCTACGAGTGACTTTAGATACAACTTGTTGTATTGTTAGTGACCACTTACCATCAGGTAATGCATAATGCAGTCTTTATTGATTCCTTCATTCTTATAGGTATTACAAAACTTGTGTATCAAACCTTAGACAAAATAATCTATTTTGGTCAATAATATAACCT
>DWPV01004973.1:0-12945 GCA_018251915.1 Urbanus proteus proteus
CGACAGACGGTTACCAACGCACTCATTTATTTCTTATGACACCGTGCGTGGACGCAGCCACGCACACATACATAACATGGCCGTAGGGAGCTCTATTTATTAACGAAAAATTCGAACAGCCGCGTTCATTGTCAACGCCGTACCCTAGCCTTAGCTATTGAATTCATGCTCAAAATACTGAGGGATAACTTAACCGTTATGAGCCCCATTTTTAAACAATAGGGTTGCTATCACGTATGTATTTTCTCTAAAGTAGAGGATAATACCACAATTAAGTAGAAGATAATATAAATCCCACGAATGTCTTTGTTAGGTCAAACATTTTTTACTAATAATGTTATAGTTTACACCACGAGGTGTATTTAGGTACCAAGTATCCAATTTCGTTTTAATTCTTTCAGATCCATGTACCTAGTGGCATCTGAAAGCAGCGCAGTGGAGAGTGATGCACCATGGGAAGATCTGCCTAGTTCAGGACATAGTTCGTAAGTTGATAACCTACTGTACCCTTAGTAGGTACTAGTTTGTTTGATACGATCTACGTTTACGCCAGTTTTTCTATATCAAAATTTTAATACCTAAACGGTCCACGAGAGCGCTGCATGTAGCTGAATAGTGCCAAACGTAAATGAGAAAAAGTTTCACTAAACGTAATAAACTCGTAATAGAGGTACTGAGCTGCGCATAGATGTAGGATCCTAATGATCTAAGGAGCTGCGTTTGAAACTTTCGCGGTTTGATAGGAACAGTCACATCCACAAAAATATCGTCCTATCTATGATCTGATATAATGGTAAGGTATGATATATTTCTACTTTTTAACAGTTTTATTCTAGCTTGAAGGATGTAAGATTACACGAAGCATTAGGGCATTTTAAGAACTTATTCATTACGTGACAGCAATGAATCTGTAATCGACCTTACTATTATTTCTATCAGCAATTTACATATTACTAGGTCAATTCAATTACGGTAGTTCTGTAAAAATAAGTTGTAAAATGTGTAGACCTTTCTGCATTAGGTGCTAATGAGTTCTCTTATTTACAGGGCGATAAGTGGCAGAGAAGATAGAAAAAGAGCAGTACGCCCACTCTGTATTCAATACGCTACTGGACAAGCACAAGTAGAACATTCACTGTTCGTAGCAGGTACTTTTTTAAATTCTTAAAATGGCGGTGTTTCTTAATGTCATACCATAGACTAAAGTAGTTTTTTTTTTCAAAGTTTATAAAAATGTGTCTCATTATACTATTTGCATGGTTTTCTTTTTTATTTAGGACCTGGAAGTGGCGCAGACGTTGAAAGCGCAGCGCCACCCCGACCTAAAGCAGAGACGAAAAAAGTTAGACCAAAAACGGCTCGTCCAAGACGAAACAGGTAAATAGTACGAAATTAGGTCATTGTGTACAGCATTTTAACAAACTTGAGTTATTGCATCCAATGAAATCCTAATTAACTTTCATTTAACATCCGAAAAGTAAAATAATCCTTCTCGTATCCGCTTTACAATTTAGGTTACTACTACTTGCGTAAAGAGAAACCTTTAGCAAATCGATCATTTTGATTGCTTTTCGAACGCTTTTGGATAAGTCTCCCTTACCACAGTTACCATTCCCTTTGACCAGAGCACAGCAGACTGAACAGTACTGATATTAGGTAGAATTAGGTGTGGCGATGGTGTCTCCGGAGTTGATCCAGTCCTACCTACTAAGACTACCTTTATTATTTTATCTATAACTTTATAAAAGCTTTCTCTTTCAGAATATCACCAATCCCAGACACAGGTAGTCCATTAGAACCTTGGGCGACAGCGCCTTTGTCCAGATTGTCACGTCTCATACGATCCAGCGACTCGTCCACTTCGCTCGCCTCCGCCACCTCCAACGACGAAACACCTCCGAGATATTAGTCTTATTTAGATTAAAATGTTCAAGTATATCTGTATAGCTTTAATTTACGTATAAGGAAACCAAGAGTATTAGTATGTATTAGTAGCTAATAAAAATATTTATTTTAGGTTAAATAGGTACCTAATGTTGTCAACGTGAAGTTATATTGGAAGTGTTAAAACAATTATTATACAAATAAAACAACGAACTTCTTTTAATGTTTTATTTTTTAACACCCCTTAAAACCCACCATGGAACATAATAGTTGCATAAAAAGTAGAGAAGAACGTAGTAGAAAAGTAAGAAGTAGAAAAGTAGTATCAGCAGTATTTTCGAAATTTTTCAAAAATGTATAATTACACTTCATGTATTTAAACACGAAAATGAAAATCAGCACGAATTATTACCGAATCAAGAGCAATATGAAAAATTGATATTATGTATCTTAATGTCTACAGATATGTTTATTCTTTAAAACAAAAATAAAATAAAAACAACGCCTTCGGGCGAAAGTAGGTAATCTCAAATAAGAAAATAAATAAGAATACAAGTGCCACTATATTTAGATATTTACTTGTATTTCTCAAAATAAAAATAATACACTATTTACTTACAAGCCTTGAAGAGTAATAAAGTAAAAAAAATAAGATTTCCACTACAAAGGGGAAATTCATAGAGAAATGTGCCATAACGGAGGAGAAAATGTCTACAATTTTAGCATTACAGCTAAAGAGATTAACGTAAATAACGACATTAACATAAAAATAGAAAAAGATTCATGCCGTTCATTAATATTTTCTCTGCTGAACCCATTAGGATAAGAAGCTGTTCCATATTTTGTAAACAAATTATAAAAAAAATATTATTTTTTCCAAGTATGTCATGTGTATAAATATTCGCATTAATATCCTAGAAGGTATATCTGTAAAAACATAGCAACATAAAATATAACTCGAATATTTATCATGTGCCGGCCTCAAACGAAACATTCTAAAAGCGACAAAAATATAACATTTTATAATTAGGTAGGTACCTATGTACATTACATATCTATAGTCAGAACTGAAATTCGAGATCAAAAATGTAAGCAATGAAGAGTATAATCATGGTCATAAGAAACTGATAAGACATTACTTAATTTAGGTAGTCAAAAATACTAAAATAGTTAATTCAAATTGTATCCAATATCTAAAACACAAAACAAAATATTGCAAATTGCTTTCAGTTTTAACGTTAAAAACGATTTAATAAGTTCTTTTAGTTTAGTTAGTTTGAGTTTTTCTATGATTTATTTAAAATAAAATTCCACGAATACGCAACAGTTGCTACAGAGAAATTGTTCCTATATACCTAACTACTAAATTTTCACTTTAAATTGCACATATTATTATATAGGTAATTAAAGTGAACAAGATTATTCCAATGAGTTATAAGAAAACTATCCCATTAGGTTTTCCATCTCCCAATCCCATTATTTTATAAGATAGGCAGTCAAGTGATAATCATCAACGATATTGTATAGAGTTCAAGTTTGTCTACTCATAATGTCATAGAGAAGTGCACTTAAATAGTATATAATTAAATTAATATCGTATTTTTTGTAATATACCTTAATAAAAAATTAAATATGAGACACGCGAATTTGCCATCATTATTAACCAAGAGATTACAAGAAAGAATATACAAAGGCGATGTTCCAAAAAGTATAAAAGTATATGAATATTAATCGCATATAGATAATACACCAATAAATGCACTTTAAGTAGTTGCAACTGAGGCAAATTTTATTGTGTAAGCAGTAAAGATAATATAATATTATGTGTAAATATTGTTAACTTTAATGAAATCTATTGGTATGTAATACGCAAATTCTATTAAATAAGATTTATTATCTGATGTGATGTGTTGTGATGCGACAGAGTGGGGTCGGTTTCATACGTTTGTATAGTTACATCACATTTGGCAAGATTACAAATGGCACTATCCATAATGTATCAAATCCATACCGTTCTGACGCATCACAACACGTCACGTCAAACAAATATAAAATAGCTTAAATTCTGTGCGCCGGATTACATGAAATTTCTCTCAGTTGCATTTCATTGTAAGAGGTTAATTCAGTTTTCCTTTCGCATATTGGTTAAACCAATTCTATTTTCATTCAGAACTTACCGTCTCATCCGTAGCGCCAACTGCTCAACGCATTCGCGCCTCTCGTGTCGTTTCATTTGAACCAATTAGGTTTGTTTTATATTTTCGAATCGGTATATAGAAATGGTGAAGTGACGGTCCACCTTTAACAGATCGACAATAATGAAGACAGTGAAAAATCACAGCATGAAATGCGAAATATTTCAAATACACTTGGATAAACAAGACATACACATAATCATGTCATATATAGAAGAAACAGTTAAGAAATATATCGATAGTACAAAGTTACACAAGTAGATATTACCGTTCATCATATCATATTCATATATTTATGAATACCGCCAATAATCGGTTTTACCATCTTTTGTGCATATCTCATGCGGTGATCGTTTCTTCACTTTGCCAAAAAATGTGTATTGCTGTGAAAGCACATGGTCAAAACGCAAACCTCATAAAATATAAAACATATAAAAAACTAAGCTATATGACATGAAATATAGTTCAAATGGTGTAATGAAGACCTTTGCTGCAATATACAGAAATAGTAATTATAACTGTAGAACCCATTCATAATTTGTAAAATAGTATTCATAATGTATAATGGATAGTTCTTAGGCGTAACCACTTGATGACTTGAAAAAGTATTTTCATCATTTATCTGAATCATATTAAGAAACATACGCATTTTTACCTATAACAAATAATGATACATGCGTACAAATAACCCAAAAATGTTCCTAGCTTGCCTTAAAATTATATTTAAATTATAGACACGCGACGACCTTAAAATGTAACATTTTCAATAAAATCTTAGACATAAAGACATAAAAAAAAGCTAAAAATAATATGGTTCAAAACCTAAACTATGAGTTTTGTTACTTATAAAATTATTAAAAAAATACATTAATATGTAATTAAGCATTAGAAAGACGTCAGATATTTACTCAACTTTTCGTTACATTACGTGTTCCGTACTTTTAAGCGTATCTAAAATTTAAATGTATATTTCTCGGCAAATAAGCTTAATAATGAAACTTAAGCTGAAGGGCATGTTATTGAAATGGATAACTGTTGTATGTCAAACCGTAAGATTTAGTCTCAATGTATTTATTTTTACCAAAATAGTAAAGTATGTTAATCCCATCGTTCTAAGCGTCTAAAGTAGACAACCCTAAGTAAATTCTTATTCTCACACATAAAATACTATAATAAGAGAGAGAGGTGAAACAAAAAAACAGCATCGAGTGCTGAAGATGATACAAAAATTCATAATAAATCACAAACAAATAAGAGACACGATTCAACATGACAATTGGCAATTTAAAAATGACAATTTAAATGATATGATGACCCGTGATTATCATAAACAGACAGGTGAATCAACCAATAGGATAGGGGCACAGACTATAAAATTGCAAACAGTGCATTCGGCAGATAAAATAATAATTTCACGTTCAATATATTCAGTATAAATATAGTGCATAGGGTAACTTACCTCCAGGTCTGTGGATAGAATTCAATGATTATAAATAAAATGAACACAAGTCAATTAACATACACTTTATATCCTTAACATTAATACAATGACTCGGGGTTGACCCGCAAAGCGACGCACGTGTACCGTGACGCAATCATTAACGGTACAGCAGACAGGCCACTTTTAGAATCAGCGATCGACGATTTGGCTATTTCCACGTTAGGTGCAGCTATTAAACCATACCAAAAAACGCACCCTTACCGCGACCAATTATAGTTTAGTCGCAAAAACGCAATGCAGCATAGATGCAATCACCAAACGCGAATCGTTGATGCTAAAAGTATCAAGTCTGCTTCGACCGTAACGCATATGTTAATATAATAGAATTGAACAATTTTCGAGGAATGTAGGTCGTTTCACATTACCTTCGCGTTTTGTTACTCTTTTTTTTCATATATATACTCGATACACACCTAATTTCGTAATTACCAAATCCTAACATTTAATATTAAAAAATACATATTCTAAATTATGTAACTGCGATTCTGTACGGCGCTTGTTAGTTGACTGAGCTGTTGAGAGAGTTTGCGACGCGTATAATCGAGTGTTCCTATCTTAAAACTAAGACATAGTTCGTAATAATTGTTCGAAAATGAACCAATTTTTTTTAACGCGCAGTAAGCTTTATATAAACTCCGAGCGATGCCAAATTTTTATTGATTTTTTTTATTAAGTAGAAATAGTTCTAAAGCCATTGATTGATTCAATTTCGATTTGAGATTACACAGGAATAAATGAAATCACATTTTCAAGGTGTGTATACTATTCACTCAGTACAGTACAGTGCATTTACCTCGATTCCTCGCAGCGGCGAAGTATCTCTCTCTCGCATTATGCTTTCATTTTCTGTCTGTCTCTCTCTCTCTCTATAGCCCCGTCGGATCTCTTTGTTACATCTTTAAAGGCAGTGTGGCATTCTATAGTTTATACCTGGACAAACTGGCATGTCAGTGAATATCTGAACATAAATAATCGTCAATGTTATCAAAATAAACGACCAATAGTTTCACACACAAATCAGGAGTACACAGATCATAATATATACCACACGGCCCGAGAAACATTGCGAAGTTGCATCATATAAAAAAAGCGGTCAATGAAAAAACTATAATCTCAAAATACAGGACAGTTTGACAATATTCGGCGGAAGACCCACAAGAAATAAAGTGATATGCCCGTACAGTGCTTAACTTATAATAGAATGGGTTTATCAAACGTTGGGTTGCGATTTATTTATTGTGGGTAACGTATCGACGTCACGGTGATTAGTTGGTTTCTGTTCGAATCGAAACGTTTCTGCTTATATTAATTTATTATAATCTACAATGGAGAGTTGTCTTCCCGTGGGCGATAGGGCCGCACCGACAGCGTTCTGCAATCAGACAAACAGACATACGTGGCAACATTGCTTGTTGGAATAACTCTCGGGTTTGTTATAGCGGTCTCGACTGCAATCCCGGCTGTGGACCCTACACACATCTGCAACACTACACACTCTACATAATAACCAAAACACATACCAAATGTGGACTATAAGCTACGTGTGACACAAATTGTTTGCATTATAATAATAATAATATAAATAATACTGTGAAGTAACATATCGCCGTATTATATAATTATCCGATTAAAAAAAATATAGTACATGCAAGAAACTGAAAGAAAATATTTCAATTACGACATGCTTTTATGTGGATATTTTTATAAATAGTAACCATTTTTCCCTGAAAAGGAATGATTAAGCTGGATATTGTGATATACATTGTAAATATCTACTAGTTTCAATGTAAATATAAATCATATGTGGACAAAGGTAAGTAGACATGTTATATTATACAGTGTAACAGAAAACACAAGAACCTTTACTGTTAAAAACATAGTATAATGTTACATACACCAAAGATATTTTATAGCACATAAAGAATCAAGGGTTTAAATCAATGAATAAATTTATGCAAGTGTCAAGTTTTGAAAGATATGGATATAATATAACCGAACCGAAATAAAAAAAATCTTTTACTGTCTTTGGAATTGCAGTATGTATTCTTCTTTCTGTACTTTTTTATAATGGATGCATATACGAGTATATTAGTTATGCTTTATTTGTACATCTAAATAAAATCAGGATTTGCGCATATACACGTTGGTACACACATTATTTAATTTCTATCTGCATTTATATATCTGATATGAAATTAATAATTATATTTTAATTGCATCACCTTACATATCATAATTCATATAAAAAATATAGCCTTCACAGAGCTATTGAATCTAGAATCACCTTCTAAAACACTTAAAAACTTGGTTTTTAATTTATGCCATATTGGTAATGTTTTTAATGTTTATAGGTTTGAAACAACTTAATGGCAACTCTTCTATAAAATACGCAAACAACAAAGACAGGACTATTTTGTTATGTATATGTAGTATATAAACTAGCCCTCAAATCTGAATAATCATAATTGTTAGAAATAAGCAAGCATTATTTCGATACAATATGTGAACATAAGATAAAGCCAAGCTCAATCCTTCGACTAGAAAGCCCCAATTCACTATCTACTTAAACTACATAATATATAAAGTATACAGGGTATATTTTTAAAGAGTGCATGGATGGAGAAATCATGGGTAACTATAAGGATTAGCAAAAAATGCTAATAGGACTCACAAGACTAATTTTGATAAAAACTAAAAGTGCATTAATAGTTTTTAAATAAATACTCTCATTTTTTTCCAAATTAACTCATTCGATTCTCCGCTAGGGCAATAAGATTAAAATCGGCCTCGTGAGTTCTTCCAGCATTTTTCTCCAATCTTCATAGTTATGGATTTCCTCAATCTATGTATTAATAGTATCATATTTAAGTAAATTATTACAATCCACTGGACAACCTCAATTATTAAAGTTAATATGTCAAAAATAAGCTACATAATATGTAAGGAACAGTTATTAAGGAGCAAGTTATTGGAAAAAACCTATCATGCGGCCTACTATATTAGAAGAGTGTCTGTAATATTCTGCTAGATGTCATGTTTATAAATTTAACTAGTTTTTCCCCGCGGCTTTACACATGTTAAGTTACATATAAACCTTCTTAAATCATTCTATCTGTTTAAAAAAAACTTCAAAATCCATTGTGTAGTTTTAAAAATCTAAGCATACATAGGGACAGACAGCGGAATGCAACTTTGTTTTATACTATGTAGTTATAGTGAAATAACCAAAATAACCATCCATACAACCTTACTATAACCAAAACCTTATACATAATAATAAGATAATAAAATAGCATAAATATTGAAGTTCATTTACGACTTTTGAATTTCAGTGCAATTTTTATGTCTGTTCCATCAATGTTGTC
This sequence comes from Urbanus proteus proteus, assembly GCA_018251915.1. NCBI lineage: Eukaryota > Metazoa > Arthropoda > Insecta > Lepidoptera > Hesperiidae > Urbanus > Urbanus proteus. The sequence goes on from DWPV01004973.1 coordinate 8,946, forward strand.
ATCAAATTATTATATAGTCAATATTGCTGTCTATGTATTTAAATTTTAATTGGTGTACCGGTACTCACCAAACGCGGCTTTATTGATTTATAAATATTGCCGATATTTTGACTCAATAGCAAGGATCATAGTCACGACTAAATTTGAATTGTGAGAGAATACCAGGTACGTACTATGTATAATAATTCCGATATAATATTAGTCTCAAATCATAAATGCAAGTCTAATAAATCATGCATACACAGATACAAAGTCTAGTATCAAGGTATAAGATAGGGTAGCAAGAAGGAAGTCGTCTATATAAAACATAGGTTATTAAAAAAATTGTCCATAGATGTGAAAGATTTTATATAGACGACTACATCAATGGATGACAGATGAATGGAGTCGTCTATAAAAGACATAGTATATAAAATAGTAATGGTGCCACTATATTGTGCACACCCACATTCACTTGACGCATCAAGTATTACAATCTGGTATTAGCACACTCACGTCGACTTGATGCATCAAGTTGACGCTAGTCACGACAGTCGCACACTCTCGTCCTCTCACGCATCATGTACAAAAACAACATAATGGCAGTAGCACACTCACGTTGCCTTGATGCATCAAGTTGACGTTAATAATGTCAGTCGTACACTCTCGTCCACTCATGTATACAAAAACAACATAATGGCAGTAGCACACTCACGTCGACTCGATGCATCAAGTCGACTTTAGTAACGGCAGTCGCACACTCTCGTCCGCTCATGCATCGTGTACAGAAACGTACTATATAAGGTCAGTGGCACACTCACGTTCACTGGTGCTGCTGCGAGTGTCCGTGGTCGGCGGGCGAGGGCACCGCGCCCGGGTACGGGTAGGGCGCGTAGCCGGGATACACGCCGCTCGGGTACACGCCGTACTGCGCGCCGTACTGCACCATCGGCGAGCCGGCGCCGCCGCCCGGCGGGGTCGGGTTGCCGCTGCTCGGCTGGCCGGACGCCGGGTTCGGCGTGGACGGCTGTTGGGGTTGCTGCGACTGTGGGTACATACGTATGATTATACAAGTGGCCACATTTTACAGTCTGGCCAGCGAGCCCGTGCGAGTGGACGAGGAAAATTATTGACTGATGTCATTAGAAAACTAATAAAATAAGGTAGTCCGTTTGCGGTTCGACTGTGGCGGCACCATCGGTTTACGCGTGTAATAACATTCGCTGTTGTTTTTTTGAAGTGTTGGGTAAGAAAGACATATGCATCAGAAGCTTTCCAACCCAGTAACCTAATAACTCGAGGGTAACAACGCATCTATGATTGATCATGACCTAGGTTCGAGTATACCCTATGGGTATGAGATATGGGTGCAGCGTGTATCCAGGGTACAAGCCGCTCAGGTACAATGCTGTCATTAGACAGAAACCAATCAGAGTTCTTGCACCTTAGCCACTGACTTTGAGCTTGAATCGAAAAAGGCCACTAGAGGACGAGTCTTTTTTCGCTACCCACCTTGAGCTTAATCTGCGCCTCAATCGCCTCCGCCTCCTTCACCTTCCCGATGGAGCGGTAGTACTCCGCCCACTGCGCGCTGTAGTCGCCGCCCGCGCCGGGCGCTCCGCCCGCGCCGCCCGTCGGCCCCGGCCCGCCAGAGTTGCCACCGTCGAACGGGGGCACTGGGGTAAATAAATCTACTTAATTATCTCACAAAGTGAAAAGGCATGAGAGGTTAATTCAATTCAATATATATCGAAGACATAACGAACCGTCCGAAGCACGAAAACGCTTGCGAAATATTACCACAAGCGGCCACCTATCCATTTAGTGGCAGCGCCCACCGTTGTTTAACTTTGTAGATCAGGAAACGCGTACGCAATTTTGCATCTTACTGTCACCCATCCACGTTCCGACCGCACCTTACGTAGCTAAACATTATAGATCAGTACAAAATTTTGCCCCTACCGGTTACCTATCCATCCACAGTCCGCGCTCGACGTTACTTAACATTTTAAATCGGTCGAGATGCTCTACACAAAAGCGTCAATTTCGTTACTCTATCTACAAGCTACATTAAAACTAGCAATTAGTAATCAAGGTGTGCCATTACCGTTGGGCTCACCTTGCTGCTGCTGCTGCCACACTTCTACAAGCTACATTAGAACTATCAATTAGTAATCAAGGTGTGCCATTACCGTTGGGCTCACCTTGCTGCTGCTGCTGCGTCTGCTTGGCCTGCTGCTCGACCGCCTCCGCCTCGCGCATCAGCCCCAGCGAGCGGTAGTAGTCGATCCACTGCTGCGAGTAGTCCGGCTGGCCGGTGCTCGGGTTTATTTGGACCTGTTGCTGTTTTAGAGGAAAAGAAAAGAAAAAAAGAACGTTTTTTTTATTTGTTTAATGCACCTCTATAGAATATGAAAGTAACAAAAGGGATCACTTGCCGCAACCAAGTTTTTTTTTATGTCCCACTGCTGGGAACGGGTTTTCTCCTACAGCTGAGAGAGGCTTGGAGCGTACTCCACCATGCTGCTCCAATGCATGTTAATGGAGTAACAGGGATGTCTTAATAATGCCTAATGGCATTAAATTTAAGTGTTACATCATCTACAACCGAGGTCAACCACTGTTATGCTGCTATCCTAGAGGACCATACCCTACGGATATGTATGTCTCCCTTACAATCTAAAGTCTTTTCTCAAATTGTACTTTCTCGTAATGTCTTTTGTCATTTCTCAAAATGTTATTTCTTAACAAATATGACATGTTTTGTTTTCAAAGACAAGTAATTTAATGGTTTTCACGTTGCTATTCTTACGACACAGAACCGGGGCTGAATACTGTTCCGTGCCGCTAGTCATCCCCCTATAGGATGGGCTAGGTTAGGTTAGAACACAAATCAAAACAAAATTAAACGAGCATATCATCATCACCATTGCTTACCTGTTGTTGCGGCTGTGTGTTCTGATGCCAGTGGGGGTTGTACCCCCAGGCGGGGGGTCCGCCCCCGCCGCCGCCGCCGCCGCCGTAGTACTCGCCACCGGGCGCTCCGCCCCCGCCGGCAGAGTTGTTGCCGCCGCCACCGCCGTTGCCGCCACCCTCTTGGATGAAGTTCACCGGCTGCAACAACACACGGGGCATTAATATAGTTAATGAAGAAGACAAGCGGCGGTACTCACGAAACCAATACTGTAAACATACACAGGGAAGATGTGGTTTAATTATTTATTTAAAGAAGCAAAACTATTGTACGGAATTATGATGACGTTCGCAGAGTAGTGTTGTTGAAAAAATAAAAAATAAATTGAGGCGAATTTTACTACACATTATGATAATATTTTAACAAATATAAATGCCAGTCCTAATCCAATCTGTCAAAGATGATGTCATTTCCTGCTCATAAAATAAGTTGAAAATATAATGATTGGGCATTAATGGCGTCGATACAATTCGTTAGTGACCGGTATGTACTACTCAATATGCCAACTTTCTCCATGATGAAACGCTCATGCTTGCAAACGCAATGCTTAACGTTATACATAGTTTGTGAAGGCGTTGAGTGCGTTTATGTAGAACACAATTTTATTTAGCTCGCCCTGAGCAGCCGTCAGAGCGTTAATTTAAGTATGGTATGGGATAAGTATTTGGGATGATAGATTACTGAATTTTTTTGCGCACCTATGTATCATACATCTTAGTTTATATCTCTGTTTGGCTGAGGTAATCTTCTAAATGGCTGGACCGATTTTCATGGTTGTTTCACTGGAAGACAGCTAAAGATCTAAGGCGTAACATAAGCTACTTTTTTTTAAGTATACGCGCTTCACTCGCATATGGATACCGTCGCGGGATAGCACGTTTAAATAAGTACGCCTTTTACTTCTTCAACGCGTGTGAAACCGCGGGGATGAGTTAGTAACTGTCTTACGAACATCATATCTGGGGTTGGTTACAAATGTCCTTACACTTACCATCAGTTGACCGCAAGCTCGTTCGCTACTCACATGTTATAAAAAGACTTATAATC
>DWPV01004974.1:0-12944 GCA_018251915.1 Urbanus proteus proteus
GATGGAATTTAAGTTAGTAGCTAAATCAGTTTTACTAACAAATCAATTTGAAAGTGTTTAAAAACTTAAAATATGCAACATATGAACGCGATTCTAGATTCCAGATTCCAGCTTTAATGTCACCACATTTCATAATAAAATAATTATTATAAAAATAAAAAAAATAAAAATATAAAAAAGGTACATTTAAAACCTCAGTTGAAATCAAAGCACTGCATTGTCGTATTTTATATAGCTTTTAAATAATATTTATAGGTACCAAAATGTTATTTACGGTTTATATAATTAACGATTCATTAACCTCTATCCGTTATAATTTAGAGCACTTCAAACAAGTAATTACCAAAATGAATTCGAAGCTTTACAAAACTTTAAAGCGCTCCATTATACTTAATTAGGTTTAAAAATCACAAGGAAGTGAAATTTCATTTGTCAGTTTACCGTAAGTTGTTCGACTTTAATATGTCAGACTTTACTATCTTGTTGCACTACGATAACAGAAGCTATAAGCGACAATTTTAATTTGTGCAATATTGAGTAAAACAATGATACTTTGTTGTATCTGTGCTCAAAATATTGCGATCTATTGAGTAATGTGAAGTCCATAATGTTAAATGAATGATGTATGATTGTATGTAGTTATGTACTTGATTTTAAAAAAATAAACTCATTTCTACGTTCGTTGATTATACTAAAGAGCATGCAGTTTTATTTTACCAAGTTCTAATTAATTAAATAATCAATATTCTTGACTAGATTTGTTACAAATTTAATCATAAAGAACAGTAATTTTCAACTTTTTCTTGTTCGAATTCATAATGATCAAGCCGATAGCTGTACAGTGGCGCCATCTTCTCCATTTTAAATGCTAACAACGCCATCTATTTAGTAGAACGCTGACATTGTGGTGTAACAGTTCTTTACTTTTGTTACCTACTCACTGAGGTAACTTGATGTTTACGGACATATATGTGTGTTTTTATGTGTTTCTTTTCTTTTTAAACTAAGTATTTCAGCCTCAAAAGCCTTAAGTCTCTCAAGATGAATTGATATGTTTAACGCATTATGTATAGGAGCTCAGTTATCATACTAAATGCAAAAAAGGTTGTCATTTACTTATTTTGTATTGGTGCAGTATATAAACAAATTTAACCATTACAAATGTACTCGTAGCAACTCGTTAATCGCTAATCGCTCTCATTCAGACAAGTGCTCGAAGCCCAAATTAAGCTAAATGTCAGATCAGACAAAATAAGATGTTGAAGATAATGAACATTGAAGCCCTTTTTGCTTTTTGTCGGTTTCGTGTAATCTCTGTACTTAATGCAAATTATTTTTGCACAGTAAACAGCCTCCGGTGGGTAATTTTGAGAGCAGATTTAATGTTTTTTAGCCTTTTAGCGTGTTCAAGGAATAAAATGTTTAGATTATAGGTTCTCGCTCATTTTGTGTTACAATGTTGCAGCGGTTTAAAAATGAAGTAATGTATAGGAAGCTAGTTTTTTGTTAGTTTTAAAACGGTTTTGTGGTTTGTTTAATGCATTGTGTGTATTAAGGGGTGTAATTATTTATAATTAACTTATACGAATGAAGAATACGTGGATAATAAAAACGATGTTATAATTCACTAATAAAAGTTTTTTTTATGTTCTTGTTTATAAACTAGCAATCGAGCTTGCAATTCCTCTGATTGTATGTGCCACTAACTCCATTAGCCAGATTTTGACATATAGCCTATGCAGTTGCGTTACAATTCCTAAGGAAAGACGCTCGCCTCAAATGTATCTACACGTACTAAGCGAACTGGCATCTGCATCATTCTATCGAAACTCAAGAACGAATTCTCGTTAGAAATAGATATGGGGGTACCACCATATCTATTTCCACCATCTTTTTAATACCATCTTTAAAAAAATACAGATCATTAAAATACCGAAATTCATACCATAAGCGTGTAACTTATAGATATAGCTAACTAGCGACCCACCCCGGCTTCGCACGTGTGCAATGCTGATACTAAATATACTACAGAAAAAACTGATGTTATTATACATATAAACCTTTCTCTTCTATCACTCTATCTCTTAAAAAACCGCATCAAAATCAGTTGCGTAGTTTTAAAGATTTAAGCATACATATGGTTAAAGGGACAGAAAAAGCGACTTTGTTTTATACTATGTAGTGAAAAGAGCTAAAGATATATCTTCGGAATATACAGAGACAGATGTTGCTAAAGATATATAAAGATCTTTAGCTACATATGTGTCTATCCCGAAGAAGCCTGCCTTACATCATTTCGGCCCCCAACTAATAAAGCATTGATGGCCACAGCATACTCGGACATAAGTATCTTGGGGAGGAATTATGTCTTGGGGTTGTTTTACGATCCATTTCATTCCACAGCACAGAGCAGCTGGGGTGTGAATTAATCAAACTGGATTGTTTTGAAATATTGATGTGTGGTAGGTATGTGATATGGATACAAGTTAATAGTTATCTATATCTTTAATATATGGGTACCAATCGAATATACATCTATACAAATAAATAAAATTGAATGCCGTTTGTGATTTCAAAATAATAATTTTTTACATAATGCATATGAAAGTATACACGATAACTATAACGAAAATGCATTTTTTATCTGTCTGTTCCTCTATCTGTCTATCTGTTTGGCTGAGGCACTCTTCTAAATGGCGGAACAGATTTTACGGGACTTTCACTGAAAGGTAGCTGAAGGTCTAAGTAACTAACATAGGCTTTTAACTTTTTAAACGCAGGGGAAACCGCGGGAATCGGCTAGTCAATAATGTATAGCTACCAATCTAATATATTTGGAACTAGATTGTTCTAGATTGGAACAAGTGTGACAGCGGTACCTCCTTCATTATCATCATTATAAGGAAGCCAGTGCGCCAGCTTCTTTACAAAGCAATGTATGCCATGGACGACAAACTACATAATCCAACACCTTCACTCTATACTCTGTTTTTTCTTTCATATAAAATTAATGTATGTCATTTCTATATAGGACTTGAATTTCAAAAAGCATACAACATATTTCTACCGTCGCTTCATAAAAAACCTCATACGACTCTCGCCAGCGCTTTCTACCTTTTCTAACATTCGATATTCTATTCACTTCAAAGCTGAGTGCATGTTATATCCTGTCCGAGGTGTAGTGATGGCGACTGTTCGATAATAATTCGATAATCGAATGCGGTCGATTGATCGAAGGCGGTCGATTAATCGAAGGCGGTCGATTAATCGACGGCAGTCATCCGAATTGATTCGATTACATGTGTCATTCGAATAATTCGATTATTTTACTAACAGTCATCACTACCGAGGTGTAATTTGTGCGAGCGAACCCCTCATTCATGTAGAAATGCAGCAAAAAACCCACCCAGCCACCGTGTCCAATTTGAACTAGTGAAAAATGAACCTTTATTATCCTTACTAAATTATTGTAGGACCGCCCCTACTATTGTCGTTTAAGGTACAACGTGAGTTGAACGTGAGATTAGTTCTTTAGTTGCATACAATATTCAAATTTATCGAGAAAGAATTACCTACTGTCCTATTAAATTTGTAAGCTAATGAAATTAAATGTTTTTATTTTATGTATACTTGGAGCGCGCACAAAAATTATCGGTTACAATATTTTATGTTATACTACTACTGGATCGTGTCGTAACCTTCTTCTTCTCTTCTTAAATATTTAGTTTTTAATAGCTTTTTAACTAGTTTAAATTATACCTAACAGTAAATAGTTCATTTAGCTTAGAACTTAGAATTTAAATTTGAAACAGTTTTACTGGAAAAATGTACAGCGGATTGAATTTGAACATCACAATCAACGTTTTTAACATCACTATTATGAATCCGAATTTGGGTGTTTTTTTGGCTTCCCTAAAATACAAGGCGGTGAGTAATCTACCTATTTTATTTATCTGAGGGTGTCACAAACATTTTTTCTACCGAGAACAATATTTAGAAATTCTCTTCAAACTAAATTACGACGCGACTAGTCAACTAAAGTAGACTTGTAGTCATGTTAGACCCAAGATCTTGATTGGATTTTATCTGCCACGTCATTATATCGGTACAAGATATCGAAGGTGATGTAATTAGTACAGATTATGTCGTGTCTTATTCCACATCGCTGGGGTCGGACTTAATAGACCCGCTTCATAGGGTAGTCTTCTTAATACGTTGTGACAGTGTGACAATGTTGAGAACGTAAAAAAACTGACAATTACCTCTTTATATTTATGTGGAATTAAAAATGGAAATTATGCTTTTACTTGAGGCCTCACACGTCGTAGGCTACAGAGATATACGAAGATAAGTACATGTAGGTACGATAAGTAAATATATTGAGATGATAATATTCTGCGTATAATATGCGCATAATACCGTTATGAATAGTGGGTCGGGAAAACTTTTAATTTCCCTTGAACTCACGCATCTATTATTGTTACAAACTTGAGCGCTGAGGTACCTATTGGTATAAAAGAAACGCCGTTTTAAAAAGTACGAGTATTACGAAGATTTTTTACTCTACGTTTACTAAGAGATATTTAAGTTAATATCATTTAAACTGCAACACTTAATAGTGTAGCTACTCCGGAAGTCCACTATAAATATAATTATTTCGATTCCCATTCATATAGTAAGTTATAGGTATAACACACATTTTGTTTTAGTAAGTAGCCTAGCTTTAATAAACCTAATAGGTTTTCACATTTTATTTCAGAAAGTGCCCTAGATTTAATAAACCTAAACCAAACTCATCAAAAACACGTCCAGAATGCCCTTCGAACAAATGGTAAGGGTGTCGCGGGCCAGACGTCGTAACTTTACGATTTCAACTTTACTGCAGCCGCCCTGCAACGGTGGGGAAAAAATAAATTGGAAGCCTCGCCCTCAGATAGACCATTTTATGGGCCCAAGTCTACGGCCGATACGTGTTCAGCCCTTAATTATATGGACGCGAAGATTTTATAGTAATAATGTAGGCGCTTTTTTGTATCGAATTAACGGTGTGGAATGCTTCACCTGACAACGCTGATATTCATTAATAATATATTCTCTATGTTGTGGGTATTATACATACATATACAATAAATTCCCAGATGCAAAATTGAAATCTTATTTAGTTACGGGTAAATGTTTGTGGGCAGGGATTAACCATTATTTTGTCATTATGTAAAAAATTTTTTTTTATTTACGTCAACTAACAGCAACACAGAAATGTTGCTAATAAGTGAGTTTAGTAACCACAGATTAACCACAGATTATGATTACTACATATTTTGTTAAAAATAAAAACACACCTAAATCGAACCGGGTAACTTTGAGTAATTTATCAGATTAAAAATGGTGTTTATTTTGTCTTTAAGTCTTGTTAAAACATGTACGGTAGTACATAATAACTATTTAATATTTATGCGCATTGTACAAATAAGTCTGAGATTAGACAATAGCTGTTATTTAAACTAAAAACATAGACCTCCATAACTAAACATATGGTCCATATGGTCCATAACTAAACACATAGACCTCCATAGTTACATATGGAAAAGTTGTTCTACCTGAAGTAAATTTCACATCGTATTCAAGTTTGCTTCCATCAAAACATATGTATTGTCTCATACTATTTAGAAATAAGTATGACTGATTGAGTATATGCGTCCATTTCAAACCATTAGGCTATCACTGCTCATAAACACAGTTCACTTTTATTTATTTGTATCGATGATATCTTAAGAGTATATTGAGCCCTCAATACATCACCGATAATATTTATAACATACTAGCTGATCCCCGCAGATTCAACCACGTTTAAAAAGTGAAAAATAATTATTTATCTGAAATTTAAACATAAATGTCATTTCGCTCTCCCGCGACGGCGCGCGCATGCGTATTGAGCGCGCGCTAATGATTTATTTAAAAATTAAAATAGCCCATGAAAAGCTTAACCTTCAGTTATCGTCCCATCAAAATCGGTCCAGCCGTTTAGAAGATTACCTCAGCTAAATAGACAGACAGACAGACAGACCGACAGACAAACAAAAAAATATATTACATTTTCGTTATAGGTATCGTGTATCATATGCACTGAGTAAAAAAATATTTTGTAATCACAAACAGACACTTCAATTTTATTTATTTATATATATTTACTGACATACAAATAAACGTACAAAACCTGACGTGTCCTGCCACCTGCCATCAGCTTTCAACGGAATTAAATATTTGAATAACAACCAAGCGGACATCTAATGACATCTGGAGATTGATCACACTACTGTACAGTCGTGTATAAAAGTGACTATGACGTGGACATTAATGTTTTCTTCATGACTTTAGAAAAAAATTAACCACTACACTAAAACTAAAATTTCTTAAAAACAAAAATCCGACTGCTTAAAACTTCTTCTTTCAGTATTCAGGCAATATAATTAAAAATTATATAGCCTCCAAGTAGGTATGTCATTATGACAATTGAGATGAGTCCAACGACCTCTTGTACATTTATCAAGCCGGTTGGGCTGTAGGGCATGCCAAAGGAATAAACACCAATTCATATACATACATAAATACATAAAATATATACGGTCGAGAAACATTACCCTCCTTCTAAAACAGTCGGGTAAAGGAAAGAACGCATAGCGCTTTGACTCCGGAGAGACTGCTGTCCCACATATTTTGGTTACCAACCTCTTGTATGACTTTATTCTTATCTGGATTCCCAGATAATCGATTTACCTACAGTTGTAGCTGTAGCTGCTAGGTTCATCACTATCATTAGTACGAGCTTGTTACGTTTTCTTGATACGATCTCGGTTTACATTTACGCCCGTTTTTCAATAGTAAAATTTTAGTACCTAAACGGTCCGCTAGGAGCGTTGCATGTAGATGTATGGGCCAAAACGTAAACGAGGAACGTTTCACTAAGTAATATACTCGTAATATCCCTATTACGAAGATTATCAGGAATGCATACTTCAGGTTTGCTACTTCTATATTATAAAAAAATCAATAATGTTAAGTAACTAATTACGTGTGTGAATTCTTGCTTTTATGCTTCTGAAAACACAAAATTATTTCAGTAAAAAAATCAAATTAGCATTGTATAAGGTTTTGCTGTTTCTAAAACATAGTTACAAAGTTAGGACTAATGTATAGTATTTCCTCTTATATACTTATAATACATAATGTAGAACATTTGCCTAGAGCTATGAACTTTGTAATAAAAACGATGCCGAGCTTTAATAAGCGCTATTAATTTTATGGAGGTCTTAAAACGAATCCTGCTGTAATTTCGTTATAAAGTTGCGCTTAGATGTGGTGTGAGGCAGTTATAATGACTACACATAGGTATCTTCCCATGGTCATTAATAATTATCCTTCCCTTCTTTTCTAAGGTTATCTAAAAATAGCTATGTTCGTGATAGAATTTTTTATTACAGTAATTGTGACAGTACCTAAAAGTTAAGTTGCTGTAAGTCTTTGTGTATGATTAATATTTGAAATATCTTAAGTTTTGTCTATCTTTCTAAAAGTAGCGTCTCAGAACTCAGATCTAAGCCGAAGTAAAAGAGTGGATAGAAGAAAATTTTGGATCGATTGGTACTTATTATAGATATATCTTGTAATTTTGTATGTACAATGAAGAGAAAGTACATTTCATTAATTATGATTAAAATATACTATTCAAAAACTTTTTTACAAGTTTAAATTCAAGAAATTTATAGCAGAGAGTAAAAAAAACAGTTTCCTAGTTATATTTGTCTGAATAGGTCCAACAATTCCAAAGATTGATGGACGACTTAACAGAAAAAAGCAGGAATTTGATTGTGATATTCTTGATGTACAATCAAAAATTAAATAGGAATGTATTAAAAAACATGAAAGCACAAAAAACTTAGTTATTATTAAAATTTGAACTATTTAATCAAGAAATACAATCAACCTCAAACAGAATGGTAGCTAAACAAATTATGAAATCCAATCCTTCGTTCACAAAGCGATCCATCAAATCTCTGACAGATGAGAAAAAGTCCTTTTGTAAGAACTACTCGGATGCAATGAACTCTTTCGGTATTTTTTGTACTAATAAAAGCCCTTTATTAATATTTGGATTAGAAAAACTTGTTAGACATCCGGTTCAATCTCATCTTCGAGTACTGTCACTTTATAACTGTGATGAATTATTTAAACTTCTTTTGAGTGTGTCGTCTCATTTCTATTTTAAAAACGATATACTAGGTAAAAATAATATATTTGATAAGCGATCGATCGATTCCAAATCGAGTATTGTACGTATTTTTAAAAATATGTTAACGTTTAGTTCAATATAGTTTTGCTTAAGTTTATTTTAATACAGGACCAAGGTTAAAACCTTATGGAACTCAAATTTAATTACGAGGTTGAGAATCTAAAGAAATAATCCTTGTTATAAATAAAATAAAATGGCAGTCCGTCAAATGCGTTATTAAAAATTATTTTATACTTGGTATTAATACGTTAATTAACTGTGCTGGACTAAGAAGACAACCTTGTGAGACACCAACTAACATTTCCTAAATACGGCCAACAATATCAAAACAATAATCCTTGTCAATTAAATTGGCAGTATGTCAAAAGCTTTGCTGAAGTTATAACTGTATATAAACGACAATACCACACACTAAGTTTTCGCAACAAACGTTAACGTCTTGTCCATTGAATTTATCGTAAGAACGAAAGAAACTTGTAATTTTGCTGTCCTCCATAAATATCAATTTGAGAGAACATAACAGCAAGATTACAGGTTCCAGTCAACACTAAAATGATTTAGGGCTTCGCGAACGTTCATTTTGGGAGTGCGTATATTTTGTGTGTATCAAAATACGCTAGGATTATTTATATTATTTCTTTTAGATAACTAAGTTGATATTTATAAATTCTTTATAATTGTATGCTAAGGTTATTAAAGAATAATCATTGTATTTATTTTGTAGTAAAGATATACCTATTTGCAATGTAAGTAACGATTTTATTAAACAAAAAGTAATTTAAAATTGTTAACAATAAACGTAAGTCATTAAATATTTTTTGAGTTTTCGGAAAAATACTTTATTGGAAAAGTGAACTTTAGTTAAGTTACTTTAATCGACTTCGAACTTTATACTTGTCTCTACACTGTATGAAATAACGTCGATTCACATCATCGATCGAATACATCTTTTAAACTACGCAACGGATTTTAATGCAGTTATCATACATAGACCGAGTAATTCAAGACGAAGGTTTATGTATAACTAGCGATCCGTCCCGGTTTCGCACGTGTATAGATACGTATGCTTATTATAGTCGCGGGTTTCAGCAAGTTATACATAAATAGATATAATTTGCTTAACGCCATTACAAATTCCGTATTTCCGCGCCATTTCCAGTTTTGTGGTTTTCAAGATAGAACACCTGTCTCAATAAATAAAGCAACAGATGCATTGTAAGTGTTGCCTTACTTAGAGTAATAAACATAATGTATTGCCATTATCGCGTTGTCAGTGTTATGATTATTGCTAATGTAGTTGTGGATTATGATTTGGAGGTTTGCAAAGATCAAATTTTTTATACTTGTTACGTGGTTGAAGGTGGTAGAACCCCATGTACTTCGACTCCGGCACCACCACCGCCACACCTATTTCTGCCTTACAACGGCAGTGTTAAGCACTACTAGCAACGCATCTGTGATCCACTTTAGGTAGGACCTTGATCTTATCTAGGGTTGATTACAAATGTCCAAAGGCGGTCGAGGCCACTTACCATCAGGTGGACTGCATGCCCGTCTGCTACTTCGATGCTATATAAAAAAAAAAAACTACTGATTGAATAGGATCGGATAGGACCATCGTGGACTTGACCCAAGCGAGAGAAACACCGTGAAAAATATATGTTCCTATGATTCTAACGAAATAAAATTAACTTCCCCATTAAAAAGTTTTCGATAAAGTGTTATCTAAAATGTAGTGGAGTGAAGCTAAGTCCCTCAGGTGATGTGGTCGCAAGACTGACAGGAGGGCGTGGCGTTCGGTGCCAGGCACAGGCCTTTGTTGTTTAAGGGTATTAAGAGGTACGGTAGGGTGGTAATTGAACACGCTACGCTGATCGAGTATCTGTTTGGAAATAATGTGGATGGAATGAAAAAGGAAAGCGATGAGTAAACATTATTTCTGCCTTGTAATAGCAATGTAAGCACTGCTGTGATCTAGTTTGAAGAGTGGTAAACGCGACACTTCAAACTATTCCAACTTAGAGGTAGCAACGCTGTGACAGCGAGAGGTTTGCTATCTTAAAAAAATACAAAAGCGCAAAAATATGGTACCTACTTTACATGATAGTATATTCACACATAGGTATTTCTTTAAGGACCCTGATTTGATATAGTAAGTGTAAAGCATCTAATAGGGAGACAATGTTTGTAGGTATTTATCTATTTTATTGTTATTGCATGAAGGTTTTATCTTAAAATCGTTTGGCTAAAAGCCTCAAATAAGATCTGCGTGTATCCCTGAGGAATACCTATCAGCAGCAGCTACCTGAGCAGCGCTTAACACTGCTGTCTTAAGGAAGAAACGTGGTGGTGGTGCGAAGGGTTCTATCGCCTTTAAATCTAGCATGCTTCAAACCAATAGTTGAATCGTACTAAAAGTAGCAAGTTTGCTAAGGCCCTTATACTCACGGATGCGTAGCAACCACGCGTGCGTGCAGTTAAAATAACTACACAGTGTCAGGTGCAAATCTTCACAAAAGAAGACGTGGACGTATCGACACCAATTCGCACGTGGTGTACATTCACAACACGCCGTTTGATATGGTAATGTGGGTAACGATCTACGCTGAATGGACCAAAACGTTGCAGTACATTTTATCGATAAAATAAAAATGTGACGTAAATTATTTGAAGGGGTATTATAATAAATATTCATATATTTTTATTAATTACTTATAAGTTGTAAATGAGTAAACCATTAAGTGAATATTGTCGAGCATAGAACAAATAACAAACTAATTTGATGTAGAATATTAGTTCGTCCGGAAAGTTCATAACTGGGTTTTGGGTTAGGTGGGGTTTAGGTACTTAACAGGAATAACGTCATAAAATTCACTTCAGACGGCACAGTTAACAGTTATAAACTACACAATTTGCTATAAATATATGCATAATTTATAAGTATTGTATAAATATTCTGCGAGTATATAGGAGCCCAAAACTACTCACCACAAAGTATTGACTCGTGCACAACACTATTTATATCTTTTTTCAGGAACAGGCAATGGGAAAGGTGAAATTGATATGCGCATTCAATTGCTGGTAGCCGCCTCGCGCGGACGTGTTCCCCGATTGTTCACGCATTAACTTGTCAACATTGGCTGACTTGCATTTCTGAAAGTTAAATTAAGGGAGTGAAGATAAATGGAGAAACCTGTCAATATCTTCCATTAATGGTTGGAAGTGTTTTCTACAGTGATAGAACGCCGAGTCAGTTTACATCGACTTTATGGGGAAGTTCGCCACATTTAAGTCTTCATTGCATTAATAAATCCAATCAATCCAATTCTAAGGTCGTAATAAAAGTGATGACTCTGCAAATTTTCCGCAGTCTCAATAAATATGTTTCGCTGTGTCACGTACGTCTATCAGAATTGTAGTCACAAAGTTATATAAAAAGTATTTTTAAAGAAGCTTTTATCTGTACTAAAAAGGAAAATAATAATTTTATGCAAGGGCAGTGCATAACATTCATGTCATTTATAATGTTATTTCCACTAAATCATTTAAAAAATTTGTAGCGCACAATGAATTACCCAAATTAGTGTTAATTCCCCCTTCCAGCAATTTACGAGTACTAGCGCTATAAGCTTCTAAAATCATTTAGTGTAAAATAATATCTGTGTGTGTATAAATTTATTTTATCTTTTTTAGTATTGTGTCAATGTACAATAGAACCAACTGATTCGTGACCCATTTGCCGATAATTAATTCGCTTGAAACCGTCAAAACAATAAGAATTTCATCTCTGTTGTCAAAGTTGCACTTAGGACATTTTACATATTAATACAACTGTGTTATGACGTATCTACGACTACAGACTACTAGTCTTAATTTGTATCTAAAATAAGCTCTCATTAATAGTCTAAACCATCTAAACTCTTTTCACTACAAAAATATCTAATTGTGTCAAATGTCAAATAGCACGTCATTTAGAAATCTGTGAAACAATTATATTATTATAATTTTTATAGTTACATTATTTTCTATAATGACCGTTTTAGACCAACAAAGAACTCGGATTGTAATGTTGCGTGAACAAGGCAATGGCATAAGGGAAATATCGCGAGAATTAAAATTAACTCAAAACATAGTGAGGACGTGGATCGGTGGATCAGGCGGCATGCAGAAGAGGGCTTCCTTGAGGATAGGCGAATATGGTGTTCGTCATCTCACGAATGCCATTACAACGAAATTTGGGATTATATGAGAGGAACCGATATTTGCAGTTGTCTAGTAGCATCGATGCGGGACCGCCTATTGGACGTCATTGAAAACACGACTTGCGCTTACACACGATTTTAACTATAAATTTATGTAATTTGTATTAACTTTGAATAGAATGTTTCTTTTCTCACCGCTTAATTTGGACAATCTGTGAGCCTAGCTTTAACGTAGATAAAAATTGTTGTGCATATTCAATTTATGGCGTTCATAAGTGTTACTCTGTGAATATTTTTTTACTTTGACTTTAAATAACATCTAATAAATTTATTGGTTTAAAATTTTGATTATTTTATCTAACAATATTTGCATCTTATATCATCATCATCATCAACCCATTATTGTCCCACTGCTGGGCACGGGTCTCCTCTCAGTGAGAGGGATTTAGGCCTTA